>CM029552.1:22670447-22791224 GCA_017141385.1 Sogatella furcifera | reverse complement strand
GGGAGTTTTCGTCAACTTAGTTTGGGCCGACTATAAAATAATTCATCCTATATTTGTTGATTTTTTACTCTAGCTCTCTATTGAATTTATTGCTCAATTATTGGTTATTGTGTACATAGTCCAATAACAACAATGAACTTAATCTCCACCACATTTATTTCTACAAATTATTGTATGTTGAAGATTTGAGTTATTGAAGCTAATCGACTTGGATATTCAAGCTGCGAACAGCTGGTTTATCATAAAAATAGTGAGTTTCACAACACCGCGTGATTTTTCCGAAGCTACGCTGTCACTTTTAACATTCAGTTGAATGTGTTTGCGTTAGGAGAAGTTTCAATTTCACGCAAAATGACAACGTACTGTAATGTTCACTCTCTCTCTCTCTCTCTCTGATGTGCTGCTCCGGATATATAGGCTTTTAGAGAATGTGAGATCGAGTGACATACAATGAGAAGGAGAAAACTTTCAGAAGAACAGCACCCAACATCCCCCAACAAACCCAGACAATTTCTGTGATTTTTTGGGTGATGAGGGACACTAAATTCGTCTGAAAAGTTATTATTATTTACTGCTGGAAAATAAATTAAATAAACTAAGCTAGAAAGCAAGGAATTCAACTGATTTGTGACGCAGATTTTAAATAATAACTGTTGATTTATTAATTTAATTAAATTCATGAAATTATGGCCATGCAAGGCAAGAATAGTTGAAATAGAAATTGATTGAGAAATTACTATTTTTGAGTCTTTGAAGTTATAAGTAAATTTTGAGTTGAGGAATATTTGAGTCTATATGGTTGGTTTTTTGAACGATCTTCACAGTATAGGTTTTAGGTTTCTCTATTTAAACTTTTGACGATTTGATATGTTTCACCATTCACTATAGGCCTTTATACGCGCACTGATACATGTGCCTGATCAGGACTTAATTAAATTCTGTAACTCACTAATACGGTGAAGGTCCCATGAGGTGGCGGCTGGCAGACATCATTCATGGACTAGCGAATTTTATCCCTGTCCATCGGCTTGGCAATAAGTCACACACAATTTTTCAGAACGTTCAAAAATAATAGGAACTTTAGTTTGAAATGCAATAATAATTAGGAACTTATTACTTCGTGCTGTGCTACATTATTTGAAAAAAATTAATAGGGATTGGCTGAAGGCCCTCCTTCCTTGGTCAGGTTCAGGTAGCAAGTCTCTCGGCTGTCTCTGTGGGAGGAAGTCTTCCTTCAGGAAGAAGTCCTCATCACAGCCTTTAATATTTTAATTCAGTGGGCCAAACAGCCAAAAATGCCAAAATTCGGCAATATATCACAAGCAAAAGCACATTAAACACAAAAATAAGCAGTAAAACTGCACAGACAAATAAGGGAAGGAATGAGCTTTGTTTTAGTTATAATTTCAGAATTCTAGAAAATAATAAATTATTAATTAATTTTAGAGCTAAGGTAACTTTCTTTGGCGGGAGTTCAAACACTCAAACATACAACCACGTTGACATAAAATACTTAAATATTAAATTTAGGCCCTGAAATACATTTAAACTTAGTGGCTAGAGTTGCCCCTTATCAAATGATAGCAGCCGGCAAGTAGACTAGCCGGCATATGTGATGCTAGTGTCAAATTTCACATGACTGATAAGGTAACTTGGTCAACAATTAAAGCAGTAATATACAATATTTAACAATCTTATGACTAAATCTAAATTAATTCAGGTACTTTTATGGTAAAATATAAGTTATTCTGGCCTTACTTACTGTCTAACTTTATTTTTAATTTCATGGTTCGAATCATTGAACCTTCCCAAGATTTTAGGTTATGGTCGTCTGACCAGTGACAGAAGAAGTCAGCTGCTTGAGCAGTGAATGAATTTTGACGTCACGCTCAGTTAGGTCACGTGGTGGCTGAGCGGAATATTCAAAACGTTTGATATTACAACTAGAGCAGGTACAACTGTCTTATTAATTTGCTCAAATAAAGCCATTCCGTCACAGTACCTAGCTATTTCTCGGATGGAGGGAGTTTTCGTCAACTTAGTTTGGGCTTAATTCATCCTATATTAGTTGATTTTTTACTCTAGCCCTCTATTGAATTTATTGCTCAATTATTGGTTATTGTGTTCATAGTCCTATAACAACAATGAACTTAATCTCCACCACATTTATTTCTACAAAATTACGGTTACGTTATTTGAATATCCATTTCTGTACACATGCAATATAATAGGAAGTGATATGGTGACTACATTTTTCACAATCCTAGTGACTAAAAAACTTGTAGTTTGAATTTATAAATTATTTATTTTTAAGAGAAATGAACAAGTTACATATAAGTACATATAAAAGTATGTGTGACAAAAATCCTACATCTTTTACAATACCGTGATTGATACAAAAAATAAGGCCTATAGATTATTGGTTTTTAGAAGAATTTCAACAGGAATCACTTGATGATGATATAGTTATAAGTTGCAATAGCCTACATTCTTTACAATATCATTTTGATGACTGACAACTGAACTGGAATTCATAAAACTTACTGATAGCCGACTATAAAAATATCAATCACATTTCCATACGATTGGCAGCCCATCATGAGTCACGTCTTGAACAGCACGATAGAGGTCATCCAACTCCTTAACAACACTCAACTCACAAGAAGACTAAAGAGAACAAAGCCCTTCAAGTTCGTGTAGTGCTAGTGAAGTGAAAAAAATATATAACTAAATCCATAAAAAATATTGATACTGGTAACATCAGAACTGCTTGAGTAATCGATGGATGAACTGAAGCTTCTAAGTTTGTTGACTAAAATTATTAACTGAAAATTAATGGTTTGTCTATTGAGACAAGTTTTAATAACATCTATGGAAAAATATATTTCCATACATTTCAGGAGAATTTTAACAGGAATATTATTACTGATTGATTGATTGAATGCCTTTATTAAACATTAAGGGCGGAGTTAGGACTCTTGGTCCTCTCTACCGCACAACCCTTAATGAGCTGATTGATGAGATGCACAGAGTAATTCCAAGAAGAATTTCAACAGGAATATAACTAGGTTGCAAACAATCTATATCTACATCCTTGACAACTCTTATGACTGATACAGAACTATATAGTAGATAACCACTTCTTCTTTAATCTTCTTCTTCTCAGGTCTGAATCCATAACTAACAATGGAGTGAAAATCCATACCTTAACTAATTTTTATTTAACCAGACAAGTGAAGAAAAAACTAGAAGTAGACATTTTTGAAAACCAACTAGAATTCAACCCCCTGCGGTACAAGTCCACCCAGACCAGGATCGAAAGCGCTGATAAGCAGATTGAGAGCTGATACGGCAAAGGAGCCGGCCATCGTGATATGGTTGACCAACAGACAGGACACCTTGTACTCGACCAGGTGCAATTTGCAGTCGCGCATCAGATGAAGCGACAGGAACATCACGCCCATCAGAACCTGCGTCCAAATAAGCAACAATCATCAAACCAATCCCCAACATCACCAAACTCACAATCAGCAAACAACAAATATGAGTATATCTTATCAATGAAACGAATATTCGTGGGTTAAGTGAAAGAGGGGACAAGATCCTCAATTTCAACCATTGTGCACACATGTACAAGGTTGAGAGTTGATGATAACGTCAAAATCTACCTACAAAGTAATATTTTGATCTATATCCATCCAATATTGTAGGCTACAACTATAAAAATCAATGTTTAAGAACAATTTTCAATTATGCCGATGTTAGAGATAGTTTTATGGGCCGTTAGATAGTAAAACTTCGATAGGCCGGAGTTTTATGCCATATATAAAAACAAATTAATCAATAATTTATTCAAAAGTACATTTGGGTTAGTGCAACAGGCACTCATGTCCTGGAACTGCACCTTTCTTTTAGCCTATACTACAGTTTAAACCATGTTATGTCCAATCATAAAACTTTATGATATCCACTACGAATTTCCACCTCAAACAATTCAGAATTCTGATATCATGGAATGGAAATTCTAATATTATTATATATTTTCTTCTAATTTCATTTATCATAGAACTATTATTATAATACTCCAATTATAATTGAATACTGGCCTAAAATATGGGATTGATCATTAAAAAAACTTTGCCGCTTATTATTATAATTCACAATGAATCCAATTCCCAATTCTTATTGATCAATTGGGAAATGATGGAGAGATATTTTATCTCTCCAGATTATTATCCAGAAACAGCACTTCACCTGTTTCGTGGGTACGAGCCGCTAGTGAAAAAAGATTAAACTTCTCTCCAGACTTTTCTCCCTAACCTTATATTATCCGGACACTAAAATAACCTATGAATGATTTTGACAGATTCTATTGGCACAGAAACAAATCTAAGTTGACCCTCCAATTTACAGGATCTGTAAATATTCTGGGACTGGAATCTGGAATTGAATATCCTAAGAGTTTCTTACATGATCATAAATTATAATTTTTTCTTTGTAGTTTAATATTTTATAAAAATTGAGGCTCACAGCACTCTTCCGTGAACAGTAGTTTCTCCTCAATCAAGCTAACAAGAAATGTGTTTTCAAATAATAGTACGGGGGCAAGTGTTAGAAAAAAGGCTTCCCGTGAGCCTATTGAGCAAAGAACTTTGGGAGTGATATCAATCTCTTTGTTTTGACCTGGAAAAAATAATATCGGTGGTCATGAGCTCTCCGAGAGGTGCGTCACCTGTAATCCAAGATGGCGTCCGAGAATTTCAGAGTTTCACTGTTGGCCATAACTCAGCCATGTTTTAAGATATCCTTTCAATTTTTCTTTCAAATTGTTCCTTATGAAATTATCTAGATGTGCTATACAAGAAATATTTCCTAAAATATATAAATAATAAGTTATAAATTTTTTTATATGGCAAATGATCGAATTTCTTTTGAAAATTTTCAGATCATCAGATGGACATCAAGATCCTTGAATATCATTTCTACTACAAAAAAACTAAGATGGCAGCCGAAAAAAACAGAGTTTCAATATATTCGTTGTAAATTGAGAAATGTTCAAAATATTCAACTTTTCTTTAACAAAAATGTCCATTCGTTCATAAGTCTCTCAATTGCATTGTTGATCAGTTATTTGAATTAAAAAAAAAAAACAGAAAAATGATTTTTCCCAATAAAAATGTTTTCTCTAATTTTTCATATCTTATTTGTTGAGATGCGAAATTCTGAAACCTCACTATGTTGTAGAACAATTCTTTAGCTACAGAATGGTATATTTTTTATAACTGTAAGTTGATTATTGGTGGCGCAATTGTTGAATAAAAGATCCGGCACACAGCGCGCCAACACAGTTTGATTTCAAGTTAGCGTGACGTGAGTTTGTTTGGAGGTTGTAGCCTGGATTTTATGGAACATTTTGGTTCCATAAATTTTGGCCGCCATCTTAGTTTTTTTTTTTTTTTTGTAGTAGGAATGATATTCAAGGATATTCTCATCGATAATCCAATCGAGACAGTTATTATGAAGAGATTGACACCAGTTTCATGCTCTTATCACGAAGGAATCAGGAAAAATTATTTTTCTCCTCTTTGATGCAGTAAAAAGTGAATATTTTGGCATAATGAATGCAATGTGACTTGCGTGAGCGCTTCATTCGCTGAAGCTTTATACATCATTAGCGTACCTAAAAGCTTTGTGAATATATCATTAGAAAGCTGAAATATTTCTCTATTCGATGCATTTTTCACATTTGATTTTCCTTGTTGGACAATGATTTAATTAGAGTTAACGTACGATTTTGCATGTGATGAAATATTTCTCATCTTTAAAACAATCTGAACTTATCTATTATGGGTCTTGAACACATTTATCTTGTATAAATATCGTAGAACTGTTCATGATGAAAATTTTGAGAGAGATAAACTTGAGATATCACCAAAAAATATCAAATGGTTAACGATATAACGAAAATCGGCATTAAATGGCCGCCATCTTGTTTTCTCCAGATGACTAACATTTTTTAGTGCATAATTATAGATATTCTGAATTTGAAGAGAATAAGGAAGAGATTGATTTCAAGTCTATAACATCAAGGAGACATGAAGGAAAATAGTTTTTATATAACATGTTAGTTGCCTTACACCGTGCAAGCCTCTCTTTGGGCCTCGCTGTACCCTTCATCGAGGCAGAAAAAGCCTCTATAACCATATGGTTGTGAAGTTTAAAAATAGATCTACAACTTATAGATTCAAAATTTTTGTCTATCTGATGCATGAAAAAACTAAATACAGAAAAACGAAAATTTTCAAAAAAATTCGATCATTTTCCATATTAAAAAACTTCATAACTCATTATTTATACGTTTTGGAAGATATGTTTTGTATTGCACATCTAGATAATTCTATAAGGAACAATTTCAGAGGAAAATTGAAAGGATATCTTCAAAAATGGCTTAGTTATGGCTGAAACAGTGAAACTCTGAAATTCTCGGACGCCATCTTGGATTACAGGTGACGGACCCCTCGGAGCACCGATATTATTTTTCTTCAGGTCAAATTGAAGAGATTGATATCACTGCCAAAGTTCTATACTCAATAGGCTCACGGAATGACACTTGCCCCCGTACTATAATACAGCTTCAGGAACAGCTTGAGAAAGATCAATTCATCAGCAGCAATAAAATGTTGAAATCACTATCGAGTCCAGATCAAGGAATCTTGTCCATTCTCAGAACACTTTTTAACCAACTTATAATGCTCTATGGAATTAATTTCAAATCTGAATTTTATGAAACGAAGATAATTATTTTCTCCATGAGTTAACCAATACCACTAGACGTTCCAACCAACTTCCCAACATTGCTAAAGCAAATGAACATGCAACTAACTTGCTTGGAATGATTCGACAAACTCCACTTAGGCCTAACTTACTTGATATCAGCTGTCGCTTGAAGTTTGGAGGGAAGGAAAGCGCATCTCACTCAGCAGCTCTTCAACTTCGTTTCAGTAGGCGAGGTGAGAACAGTTCGCAACAAACAGATGCAAACTTCACGACGAAAACATTGCTCAGACACTTGTTTTCAATTCGGGGGCAAACAGGATCCAGAGTGAATTGATGCGGGATATCGTAGTGATTCAAATGTAGTGGGACCAAAATCTAAGTTCTAGGCAGTGATTTCATTATTTCAGCCTGAAATATAGAAAATTCAAGACAAATAGTCTTTACTTTCCGCAATAGATATAACAGGATAATATGACATACCTTCGTGGATATATTAGAATATACGTAGTATACAATAAGTGTATTTACACTTAAAAATGGCTATATCGCCGAAACATGTAGTGTAAAATGGAAATATTTTTTTAAAATAAAGGGTACTTTGGTTTTAATTATTTGAAGTTTTATATACGTTGTCTATGATCATACTCAGAAGAGCTAAAATCTCGTTCGAAAATATAAGAAAAACGTATTTCACGGTAGGCCTATTTCATATTGTTTGTGGAAATTGGTAGATATGTTATGATCCTCCTTAATACTGAATATGAAAAAATAATCAAAACTTGGTTAAAGCCATTGAGAATTATACAAACTCCTCATTGCATCATGCAAACTTGATGATACAAGAACCGAACTCCTGGATAAGGTTCTTGAAAACGCGGAAAGCACTGGACTTTCGTTCAAAAACTTTCGTAAGTGGACCATTAACAGTTTCTCAACTGGAGATTGAATATTTATCATGCCTTGTATGAGCAGTTTCCACTTAGCAATAATTTGGCTGATATTCAAAACAAAAAAGAATTGAATTTCAAAAGCACTTGCAAAATTGCATAGGCCTATATTGCGAAAAATTGTTTGGAAAAATTTAGTGTACAATTTAAAATTGATTGTGCGGACGTCTCTACTCCAAAATATTGCTATGAAAAACCAATAAAGTTACATATTACAAAATAGTGGATCAAGCACTCCAATCATATTTGAAATTTTTCATAAGTGATTGAGGTAATCAACATAGTGGTATGCAAATGGGACATTCCTTGCATGAAAAACGACAAGAATATTTCATCAAATTTGAAAATTTCAACTCACTCATTTCCACTAGATTATACCTCTATTCCTGTTCCATCCTCATTTCTCTAATGCACATCCTACCCTGCAATTACATCCCCTATTTAGAGCGAATGCAGACACCAGATGAAACGCAATCAAGAAAATTGCGACACTTCTGAATGTGTAATAAAACGAGTTGTTTTTCCCTCAACTCATTTGAATTGTGTGCGTACATTCCTCATGAGTATCGAGTTAATTACAGTGGTGACTACTCGTTTGATGAGCAACTACTCATGGAGCACTTTTTTGATGAGCAAATACTCATCAAGTATTATCATTTGATGAGCAGCTAATTTAATTTTTTTTTGCTGCGGATGATGCCCATATAAGTATTAAAATTTACTTGTGCATAGGTAATGGAGTGTGCGAGAGTGATTTATGAGGTGCATAAACGACCATGCCTCTGGTGGGATTTGAACCCACGACAGGGTAGCGCTAGCGGACTGAAGGTTGTAACGCCCCAGACCACTCGGCCAACCCGGCCGGCAACTAATAAATAGATTAATTTATTAATTCAATGGGCAAACTGATACTCATGTATTAGTAGTTATCCATCTGATGAGAAACTACTCACCTATGAACAGTTATTCATCTGATGAGTAACTACTCATGTATTAAAGTAGCAGCTACTCATCTGAGTAGCGTCGGCGTCAAACAGTTCTTTTTCTTTTGCAGTAGCGACGCGTTACCAGTAAAACCACTCAGACATTAACGTCAATATTTGAGTAAGTAATTGAAATGACCCACCTCCTTGCGCTGGATCTTTGACTAAGCAAGTGCTGGGGTGGCATGGTAGAAGAAGAAGCGAGGGAGGGGGATCATTATTCGACGGTTGCATATTGTCGAGAGTGACGAGGCTTTTCAGTAATTTCCCGCTAGGGGATGAACTTAAGTTCCCTTCAAAGGCTAAGGTCGGAATCTCCGCTTTCCATTTCAACAATGAGCGACGAGGGTGGGGGAAATGTGAACTTTCCCCCTTCTGGCTAGACTATTATGCTTTAACAACAGTGCGAAGAATGGATGCAAGGAGTAAGCGAAGCGACTGACAATGCATTCAGTTGAAAAATTCACGCTTCTGCTAGCAGCTCAACTTACTCGCTGCTGTTCTGTGACAGGCTTCAAGACGTGGACCGCGTTTGATATTACATCAAGAAATTGTGGCAATCTTTTGAAATTATTCATCGGAGCATGTGTGCTACAACTTTGAGGAACGACTTCTGTAGAGCCTTTAAAAATTTCATTCACTAGGAGTCTTGTTATTACAGAAAGCTAGTTTTGATGATTTTCTAGGAATAAATTCAGGGCAAGTTGATTTAACTCGAGAAGCGAATCCGTGGAAAAACGTATTCGAAACATTGAAGAATGTTCTATTTTTGAAATCTCGATTTTATTCTTGTTTGTAACTCATTTGAATTGTTTCAACCAGTATCATAACTCTCCGACCATCATAATTATATCTATGAATTTCATAGCATTATTGTTATCATCTCTTTATGATTGAAATGTTATATTATTATCAATGTAAATGTTCATATTTTTCATGGTTTAGTTCATGAAATACAAGTTTCATAGGTTGGTTTATGAAATCTTTCATGAGTTGGCCTAGGTTCTATAAGAGAAGGAACTCTTAGTCTCTCGATGTCCTCTCCACTCATCTAGCTTGAGAATTTCCAATTAATAACAAAAAAAAAACATAATACTTCGATGATTTGAAATAAAATTTCAGACTTTCACTAATGTTTTACTCTGGCTTGAGAGACTAAAATATTTAGTTTACAGTACTGTTTATTAGATTGCATTATTCCACATTTTCACACACGATCGCGATTTTTTCCCAATTTCAACTTCAACGATTTGTATAAGAAACGTTCCTGCAAAGTTCCGCGACTGCATTTGCAGATCAGCAAAACGTTTAGTGAAGAAAACCGCCGAGAAATAAACGCGTTGAGGCACAATCACGCCGCATGGGACATATTTTGATCGGCCGGTCTCATCAATTAGCGTTTAGCCGTTTTTAGGCGGTCGCAATTAATGGCTATGCGCGAAAACATGCACATGTACTGGTACGCGGACGCATAAAATGCGTCACAAGCGTCCGAATCTCAGGCTGTGGCCGTCTCGCTCGAGAAACAAAATTGATGAGCTTTTAATTTGGTGGCGGACAAAAAATCGCCGCAAAATTTATATATTCGCCAGTCGCGTTCTGTCGGTGAAAAACCTCTTTTCTCCAGTGACGCGGAATTTTCATTGTCGTTTTTCCGACGACGTAAAACCGAACGAACGAACATTCTGTTATGAATTCCTATTCCACTCTCCTTCCCCCACCCTGATATTTTTTGTCCCATACAGGAAAACAATTCCTATACTGTTTAAAAAAGTATCCGAACAGAGCTCTTCACCATCGTTGTTTCATTATTACGCTGTTTTTCCAAACGTCGGTTAGTCTAGATTGAAAATTTGACCAATTATCAAGCGATAACTGATTTGGTGCGAACTTCGGAGCCGGAAAAGTGGGTTGTGGATTGTTTCTGAATCGTACGAGGAAAAAACTTGCTGATTGATTTATTTTATGCGGTATTTGTGCTGAAGTTTTGTAACAACCATTCCAATTCCAACAATTATTCCAATTGGGAAATAAAGCTGATATTCGGAGAAATGGGGAGTTTTCATGCAGAACAAAATTCATGAAATGTAGGTCATGAAGCACTAGTGACTCATATTTTGGTGTGGACTAAACGTTAGAAAAGCAAGAACTTGTCAGTTTCAATAATACCACATCATCTATGTATGAGTTCCTCTATGAACGTGGATCGAGTTTGGAAATTAGGTAGGCTCACTTAGGTTCCAAATTATATTCAACAAATATTTTTCTGAAATAATTTATTATTTGTTATAATTGTCTTTTTATATTGTAATATGACACACAGTGCCATATCTGTTATAGTATCTGTGATAGTGCCATATCACGACAGATCTGTTTTCACTGTAGTATTTTCTCCACACCTCAAATTTAGAGAACAAGATTTAATTAAATGAAAGCTGAAAATGGACAATCCAGCTACAAAGATAACGAGATGAATTTTTATAATAATATATATTCTGTGGGATACTCACTCTCATTTATAACGCCAGCCTTTGTTTTTCATTATTTCTATCGCTTAGAGAGTTCACTACCAGATCAGAATTCACATTACTTTTTCTAACATGATATGCTATCAAATTTAAATTAATCACACTACTGGAAGAAAAGCCTATTTATCATGTTCGGATAATTTATTTGTTCAATCAGAGAAATTATTATAAATATCTATAGACCACGAGTATCTATGATCCAATGATACGTGTTTCTCTTTACGTATTTCATCTACCAGGGTAATTATTGAGGTCCTCTCTTGTTGAAAATAATAGCCTCCGTTAGTTGTACACTATAAATATGTTCTACTTCTCAACTTCACTTTGCCACAACTGTCCAGTTTTGAATAATGAACTTTCTCAGACATATGCTCTTCAGAACCTGAAACAAGGCATAACAAACGATCATCATACAAGTAATTATAGTTATTAAGACTAGAAGCGGAAGTTGAGGTTTTCAAACGTTCCTAATTGGCAAAATCGGATAAGATGAGATCAGGCTATTTACATAGTGGAACCATAACCATTATAGTCATAATTCTGGGAGAGTCAACTATTCATAATCACTCCGACTAACTGTTAGTTCAAACATGGAAAATTTATATCTTACCTCCATTACAAGCGTGTTGAGATTATGAAAATTTATTCTCAACTTACCGGATGCATACAATTAGCATTGTCTTTGAGTTTTTATTTATTAAGTTAGCATTAAAATATAACAAGGCCTCTTCCAGGTTTAACTACCCGATGAAAGCATACGATATGAATATGCTTGAAATTTAATAAACTTGCTGTAGGTTTCCTTGTAGTGATAGTTTCTATTATCAGATATTGAACTTTGAGATTCTTTGAAGTTTTGTACCGGCGTTTCATTTCTTTGCATGCGTGACATAATTTCCTTTATCAGGATAATATATTGAAAAGTCATGTTTTCCCAGCATTTACGTCTATCAAGATTGTAATATTGAATTTATAATTTCACATTAATCACGGGAACTAGATTTCACGTACAAGCTAGCAATAAGTGGGAAATATTCACATGAAACAGAATTCTGTTAGTATAACATGACTCTGGTTAGTATTGATCGTTCGTTTATTTTCCACAGGAACATTAGTATAAAATAATACTTACACTTGGGTTTATCACTGCATATGGAAATCTTGAAAGCAACTTCATATTTTCAACTTCGTATTTTTTCAAGATAGGAGAAATCATATTGAGTCTCTTTCAAGATAATTTTGTGTTTCATTTTAGTTTGTAGGCTCAATAAATTCTTCATGGCAATGCTGTTTTCCAATTATGTTTGGCAAATGTCATGTCCCAATTGATGGTCTTAATTCCGACTTTTATCGAATCAATGAGATGAATATGAATCGGAAAAAGATAGTCTGCCAAATCATTCTCAATTTCTTAGATTAATATTCTTAGCATCAATATTTTTACATAAAACACATAATATTTCATTGTATTAATAGCATTAATATACAAGTTTAAATGACAAATTTACGAAAAAAATAAATTCATAGTTATTTGAAATTTGAGAATTTCTAAAACCTTGGTTATTATCAAAACTGGATGAATCCCATCCACTTCAAGAGTCTGCGCTTACTTGAATCATGTAGCGCTACTTGCATGGCAAGCACTACCTTTATGATGATGATTGCGATGAATAGAGGAGAAATAAGAGAGGCAAGAGCTATTCTATAGAGGCAAGAGATGCAAGGCAAGTAAAGACGAGGCGAGTAAAGACGAGGCGAGTGACGGCGAGGCAAGTAGAGGCAAAGTAGAGCTAACAGAACACATAGAGATAGGAGACAGAGGCAGCGATTCAATTTGTGACAAAGTGTGCTAGCTGCTTGTATTGCTGCTACTGAGCTAAAGGCAGCCGCGTTTAATTAATCTTAATGAGTGGAGGGCACAGTCCCCTGGGCCCCCTCCCAAAGGGCAGAGACACTCCCTTCAATATAGGCTAGTACTGATTTTCTCTCAGTACAACTGATTCTCTCTCTTACTTATACACACTATTGCTCTCTCTCTCCGTTACTCACTCACGCTTTATCTCTCTGAAATCTCTCTATCGGCGTTGCTTTTTCCTCAACCAGCTTTGGTTAGAAGAGGAGATGGACAGTTAAAAGACCATCTCTGGAGAAAGAGATTGGTCACGGAAAATAGGATGGTAGATCTTGGGAAGACTGAAAAGACTGTGGGCCACTGGCGGCTCGTGCCCACGAAACAGGTGAAGTGCTGTACAGTAAAAATACAGGCACTTCACCATTTTGTGGGCACAAGCCGCCAATGCTGTGGGCTGGAAAGAATTTCACAAGAAGTTCAAAAAATCAAATTTCTTCGAATAAGACTAAGATTAATGAGTGCTTGAGACATGAAAAATTGTGAGAGATCTGTAAAAATTCTATATAGTAGTTTAAGAAATAAACGAAAAAATTGAGAGTGAAATTATGTTGAATTGGTATTAATTTTGCAGACTTGTATGGTCAATGTAGTTGTTAGCTGTTTCGCAAGTGGTAGAAGAAGGAATGGGAAGGTGTGGTAATGATGATGGCGAGGTACTAAAAGGAGAGAAGAAATTCTAATAGAATTGATGATGAAGGGAAGGAGAATCTTGGTGTCAAGAGGCAACAGAGAATGAAGGTGAGAGGAAAAGGTGGAGAATTTGGGAAAAGAACTAGAATAAAGAAAGAAGTGGGAGAGAAAAATAAGTCTAGACTATAGTATCTATGTAGGATGCTGAATTCAGAGAAAGAGGCAGAGTGAAAATTTTTAAGTTAGAAGTGTAGATGTGAATTTGAAATGTTGAAGATCTGAAAGTGAATGAGGAGTATGCGATGCTTGAAAATTGAATAAAGAGAGAAGAAGAGTGAGAGAATATAGGTTATTCCAAAAGAAGAGAGTGAGAGAACGAGACGAGAGTAAGGGAATGTAAGCCAGGGATAACTCTGGATTACGCCTGGGCGAACTAATTGTGAAGCAAGCCGTGGTTGTGTCTTTTGTGCCTATGCCTATAGTCTGTCCAAGCAAAGAAGACCTTCTGAAAAGATCAGAAAATGACTGCAGCTCGGTCAATATTGGTTCAAAAATGATTGACTTGGTCTCAATCGTGAGAACCATTCTGACCTACAATTTGAGACCAAATCAATATTTTTTGAACCAATATTGATCAAGCAAGAGTCATTTTCTCATCTTGCCAGAGGGTCTTCTTCGCTTGGACAGACTATACCATGTGCCACATGCTCTGACTCTAATCTTAGCCCGTCTCACCATCTACCCCCATCTACCACTTCCCGCTCATCTCCTCTCCTTCCATTCACTGTCTGTGATCTTCATTCAGATAACCATTAGGCTTTTCCAGGGCTACAACGAGCAAAGAGGAATTGAATCGTACATGATATATTATCAAACAGAATAATTGATATAGCTATCAGCTACGTTCAGTGTCAAAGCGGTATTTATGAGGATGGGATTTATTTGCAGAATGCTTAATTTCTCAATAATATGAGATCTCTCTAAAACTTAGGTGAGTTTAAACCCGTGAGGCTAGAATATCACTAATGATACAAGGAGGCCATATTAAGTGATCTATAAAATTCATAAGCTGTAATGAAAGGAATGTCAGCAGGTGAATTGGTACTAGTTGTGAGCACTGAATTATCAGTTTATGAGTCATTAATTAGTACCGTATATGAATTTTCTGCAGTGTGAGTATTTTAATTCAACTCAAACTAGATTGCAGTTTTAACTTGTACTTATTTGTGAAATTTCGATTGATGTTGTGAAACTACATGATAAACCCTAGGTCTAGTATCATAAATAATAATAGATCAGAGTGGAATACATCATAAACCAGTGTTTTATTCAAATTTGAGTATCAATAAGTGAGTTGATATTGAAGGAATCACTTGGACAAACTATTCTTTGAAGTCAGTATATTCTGTGCTACAAACTATTAGCCTAAGTGTAATACGGTACTGAGATTATCTAACGTGATAGTTCTACAGTTCATCCATGGATGATGAACACCTAATTAAATCGAAAAATTAAAATCTTTCAAAAATAGAGCAAATAGGAATAAATGTCTCATGAATAGGTGAGTGTAATAACGGAATCTTTCAGAGCCACAAATACCTCATTTTAGTATTTGATAATGCCATAATGGTACATGATTAATTGTTGTAATAGATGAACAAGGATTAGAAATATCGTGACAAAATTATCAACTGTGTCACTACCTACAGAACTTCAGTATTAAAGAATCGGAATTAATGATCCTGTGATCTTTAATAAATATGGATATTCGAAGAGCTACTTTCCTCAAAACTCGAAACACACCAACGCAAACCTTTTTCAATTTCTGGCTGCGACGGAAAAATGAGCATCGACTGTGAAACATATCGAGTTGCACAACAGTATCGATGTCTAGAGAGAGCTCACAGATCGTCTCCAACGAGGAAATAGAACTCAGGAAGGGTTGAAGCTCTGGAATGAATTTAATTGCTACGGACATCCGCTAATGTTTTCATGTGACAGAGTTATAGAGAGAAAGAAGAGAGAGGAAGAAAATTGTAGAATTCATAATATAGTGTGTGAAAGAAAGAGAGAGAGTGAGAGTGTGTGTGTGTGAGAGAGAGATAAGGGAGAGAATCGTAGAGTTCAGAATATTATTGTGTGTGGAATGAAAAGAGAGAGCGGGAGAGTGAGAGAGTGTGTGTGTATGAGAGAAAGATTGTGAATGAAGTCGATTGATCTTTTTTCATCAGTAATTGATTGCAAGTTCTCATTTCAGCTCTAGCTGAAACGTATTTCTTTCTCAGTAGGCTATCAACAAGGAAAGATCAGATATTGTCATTGAAAAGGCTAAGCCGAAATTCTGTTATTGGAATGAAGTTTAGTGTTGAACGTTCGTTCGAAATATGAGTTATAGAATACGAACTTTTGGAATCAGACACGTTTGTATTGTATTTTCCTGAATCTAAATTTTATGCTGTTCTGTTATATTTTGAATATCAACTATTGTGGATTCAGGCGGCTCGTAACCTCGAAACAGGTGAAGTACCTGTATCTTTAACTGTACAGCACTTCACCTGCTTCGTGGGCACGAGCCGTCAGTGATAGAAGTTTGGTAAGAAATAAGAGAACTAGAGTTATGGAATATAAACATTCAAGATAAGATGATATTAGACTAGAATTTCAATTTATCATTTGATTTATTCATCCGCTCTCTACTTCCGATATACTGTATTATCAATGTAGTTTGAGACTCACATTTCCACATAAACTATTGAATTATTGGAGCTCCAATGAAACTTTCATTGGATTAATAAATTTAAAATATTAATAATAATATATTGGCAATCACTTAAATGGAAACGTTGATAAAGTATTTCGTCGTGGAAAACAACATTGACATTATATTCAATCGGGGGAGACAACGGTTCTAGTTCATAGTCTACTCTAACTAATTCCAGCTCTGTATGTGACAATGAAGCGGTGCTGGTTGCTAATAGAATAAAGACTTTAATGCATCTCTAGTGGACTTAATTAGGTAGGATCAGAGACGATCTTCAGAGGCCCGTAGTTGTGGAGCTTCTATTAGCCGTGCTATAGCAAACAATAAGGTAGTCTGTATCAGAGCCCGCATAGACTGTTATTGTCTGTTGTGAGAGGCAACCGGTCATACATTGCTCCGCCCTGAATTGGCTTCGAATTATCCAATTGAAACTACAATCTGGAAGCTCAACACATCAACAACAGGGCGCGATATGCCTCAATGACAATCGACTTGTTTGTATTGCTTGCTATGTAACACAGATAGGGCTTGGTTCCTTTGAGATTCCGGAGTTAGTGCACTATGCAGATAGATCTCTGGATAGTTGTGAATGGATATTTGAAGTCATTATTGTTCTGGAGAAGTTGCATATATGTGAGTAATTACTGTTGAATATCCAAGTTTTGAAATATGTTTATATTGGAAATAATATGATGATGTAAGATGATATTTAGTTTGAGAATAAATTATAAGTTTGATACAAATATTTTAATTAAATAACGAAGTGACAAAGTTCAGCAAGTATATTGTATTCTAAATAAACTTTGTGGATCTGACAAACTTTGTTTATTGTTATTGGTAAATTAATATAGTGTGCCTATATTCAAAACTAAGGATTGAAATTCACAAGAATTCATACAATGTTATAAATCCAATTATTCTGATGCAGAGGACGGGCAAAATAGTTCTCATCCAGTTAATCAGGCGGAATTCAAAAAGAACAAATAACACGAAAGATGATCAGGTAACAAGAAATATTAACCTTGATTTGGAGAATATAATTTTTAACAAAGAATTTCTCAACTGGATTATGATCGTTTCAGTGAAAGGAAGCTTTCGATTTTCTAGGTAGGGGATGACCGCAACTTCCAATTTGTCTTCTTCTTTCTTCTACTTTCTCTTTTTGGCAATCGAGCAAGTCACTACCTTTTCTTACACACAATCTTACATCTTCTTTCTCTCTCACTCTCCACATAACCCTCACTCTCACTCTCTTTCCCCCCCTTCACCATCGGTCCAGATCAATTCAGTACAAAGGTCCAAACCAATAGAAGCGCCTAATGCCTTGAAATTGAACTACGGATACAATGCTACTGGTATTGAAGACAGCACTGTCTACATCCTGTGATGCGGTAATGCTCATTCCACCCGGTATTTAGGTCAACCCTTAGTCTCACTGGAATACGCCTATCTAATCAATTCCACATCAAATAGACTTGGGACTTGACGGCGGAATTTGTTGAACAATTTGAGAGAGTAAAACAACAGAACGTTAGTTAATTTACTAGGTTTCACAAATTGAAAACTATACTAAAGGTATATTCAAGTCGAATAAACTTTAAGAACTTTAGATGGGTAGGGAGAAATCCATATTTGATTGGAGAACAGGAGTCTATTCAGTAGATAGATCCAAATTCGGGATAAAAGCCTGACTGTTTACTAGGATAGGTTTTATAAATATTTAAAAAAGTTATCTTACATAACTTTTTAAAATTTTATGACTTTTTATTTGTTAAAATTTTTTAGACTTCGATTTTGTATTTTGTATTTGTATTTCAATTGTTTGTGCACATTATTATCAACATTTAACTGTAAGTTATAAAAACTTGTAAATTGTATTTTATTTGGCAATAAAGTTTATTTTCAAATTTCTATAGATTATTTCGATTTTATTCCAAACATTGGACAGATGTCATTAAGTCATAAATAATTTTCTGGACTGATCAGTGCAGTTAGCAAAACTATTCCAATTTCGAATATAATATAATTTTGCAAGCATGTAGTTGTGAGTCCCTTCTTATTACAAATTGCTCTTGTTTTTTCGACTTATTTAGATAATGCTCACTTGGTCAATTTTCTAGAATTTCTTCTATTGAAAATAGTGAATGACTTGGTTCAACTTCGTAGTTCAAAATTAAGCTGTAATTCTATTATCTCATTGAGCATCAGGGTGGGAAGGCTAAAGCCCTTTGAAAGAAATAAAAATTGGATGTAATACAAAGTGGACACAAAAATAAAGATCTGATGATCAGAGGAAGACTAAAATATTTTTTTGGAACTGATATGAACTTGAACAGAGTTTCTTCATAGAGAATAGCTTGAGCTGTTGAATGATTTTCGCCGAAAATAATTCATAATAGAAGATAACTTTCTAGTAAAAAAATCATATAAGCCACACAATGGTTATACTCTTTGTATATTCCCCTAGAAATATACGAATATCATAATGATGAGGTAAACCTAACGAGCAAAACACTATTATTCATTAATACTGTAATTTTGAAACAAAACATGTTTCATACTATTGAACTATACTTACAATCACGTTACACACATATAGAGACATACAGAGATAGAAAGGCATCTTCGCGAACAATACCACTACATTATAATACTGTATACTATAAGACACTGAAAATATAGAGCTATAATGATTATAGTACCTTCTAGTAGATGATAACAGCAAGCCAACCTTATGATTGGAGAAGAACGTCTGCAAAAATCGTGGCAAAAAGAATTACGAGAGCGATTACCTGTGGGAGCAAAATACTGTAACCGCCTTTGTGGCATGCCGACAGTCACGTGTGGAGCTGAAAAAGAAGGAGAATATAAAGAGGAAGAGACGAAAAAATGTGTGTAGAAGAAGGAGAGGAGGAAGAAAAGGAAGATTGTAGGTGTACGAGTGTTCATAACTATAGGTGGGTTTACTTCAATAGTTTTAAACTGAAACCGATATAAGAAGATGAGAGCGAATAAAACGAGGAAAGCCATGAATAAAGAAAGGAGAAACAGCAATTGGACTAGGAAGCTATGGAAAGAGAAAATTATTACAAAGAATGTAAGTGAAGGTTTAAAACAGTTCATCGATGATTGAAATAGTGATATTTTTTATTGCTTGGTTCTAAAAAGTTTAATGTGAAAGGAGATTATTGTTCCGTAACCGAATAAAGTTCATCATTGTAGGGCAGTGCTTTTCAAATGAAGATTTCTGCAACTGATATTCTCATGATTCGATGCTGATAAATAGTAATTGGGATTAAATTTTTCAATTGGAAGATCTCATTTGGCAACGAAGTTTCAATCATTTTCGGTTCATGAGCTCAGCCTATCTTAACAATGATTAGGATTTTAAATTTGAAATCCTTGTCAATATCTATTGAATGGAACTCTGTGAGTAATTAACATGGTTCAAGTTATAATCAACCCAAGTATCAAAGTATTTTCCACTATTTTATACCTGCAAAATGTGAGTAATGATCCAGCAAAATCGTAAATTTGAATTTTAACTCATAAAAGTATACCTTGAAATTCATTTCTGAGGTATACTGATAGTTTACTGATAATTAGTAGAAGCTAGTGAACATGTTAATATGAAATAAATTAAACTCTGCTATAATAGAAATTTTATTATTGAAAACTGCCCAGGAATTCTTTATTATTGTTTCATTAAACTCTGTACTGTTATAACAATTTGTGCCTCAACCAATCGAATATTAGTGAATAATAGATCTAACCACAATTCCCTCCCAGCAAAAATCATTGTTTGCAATATAACCGAGGTTTTTGTCAAATATGGACAAAAAATGTCGTTCGTTTCTACATGTGATATGACGTTTTTCGAATATTCACAATGTATTCAGCTCACTATTTCCACTTTTCATGTATTTTTTTCCTGATAGAGACAGTAACTCAATGCATTTTTTGCTTGAAGCGATGAAGCAGTCATCTGATGATCCGTTTTTGTCAATGTGTGAAGCCTGGAGCGTGAAAGAGTACAGGACAGTAAATGGATATGAAAAACTGCTCGAATTCGAACATTGCTTGAGGTTGTTTGGTTCGTGATGATGATACTGTTGATGATGATGATGATGATGATGACACTCTTGATCATGATGGAGATAATGATTGTGACGTCATTTCACTCTGATTCATCCTCTCTCCTATCTGTTATCATGTCAAATGTTCGCCGATTAATACAAAACGAACTTTCTGGCAACGCTTGCCTTGGTGCTTTGCAGAAACAGAGATATTTCAGCAATCAAAGAGCGAAAAGAGAAAGTTTTTTCGTTCGTGATTACTTTTCACACCCCTCCTTGTCTGCTGAAAGCTGAATTTATTGTGGAAGAAAAAACTGGATATTTTTTACATTCTCCAGGACAGTTTAATTGTTTCTTTGACAATGTGTCATTTCAAATTGCGGTTGTGTGAGTGTGAGAAGGACATCATGTTGAGTGTTCTGAAACTTCAATTAATTGGATGTTATTCATATGTTTTTTTAGTTTTGTGGTTTTTGGAATATTTGTGGTGAGAACTGATGTTCCTTTGTTAAGAGAGGTTTGAAGATTGACATACAGTAAATTGATAAAATAAATCTGTTGTAGTTTGTGCCACATGATTGTTTTCAACATTGAGTGTCACATTTTACACACAGCTATACTATTGATAATTAGATATTATTCTCTTGGTCTCATTTAATTTTTTGCCGCCTGGATTATTCTATACGATGATAAATCAATCATAAAGCAATCAAACAGATGTAGAATGAGAAATAGCCTACAATTTTGCTATTTCAAAAACCTTTATCAAGACTTCTAGCGTTCGTGTATTGCTCAGCTATGTATTTATTATCAATGATATAATTTTAATCGCGTTGAATCAAGAAAGTATTGATAATTTTATCATAATTCCAGGCTTCTTTTATTTGAACCTTGGAAACTTTCCAGTTTTCTGTTGTTATCTCTTTTGAAAATAAATGATCAATTCATTGAATGATCGAAGGTAACTGTAATATTATGGATAACTACATAATAATATTACTTCCACAACTGGATCGTCAAAAATGATCGATGTTGCTCAGCAAAAGAGTCACTAAAGGAATAATTCATTTGAAGAAAAAAGTACAGCATTCGAAAATTCAATCACGAATAGTCAATCAATGTTTGGTGATTCTTATTAGATGACTAAGTAGAATTATTTAATTTGATACAATGATTTTAACTGGTATGACAATTGATGAGTATAATGTATAAAATATTGAATATAAGGTATTGATGTCATGATAAGTATAATTGATTAAGACATCTGTGTGTTGATAATTGATAGGTCTGTTCACTTTGAAGCCTCCATAGAACCATTGTATTCGAAAGTCCAGATCAATCAATCAGTATTCTGAATGCAAGCACACAGGGGATATAGCCGTTCAGATAGAACCAGATATATTAATGAAGAAACGAGATGTAGATTACCTATTAGATAGGGATGATCAGGTCAGGGGTTAGTGATGGCCAACGAGGGAGTGGAAGGGAGAAAGAGAAAGATTGGGAGGAAGATGATGAGAGGGTATAATAGAGGGAGGGGGGAGAGAGATGTAAACGGAGTGTGACTGTACGATGCACACGAGATGAGATCGGCTTTGATCTCACTGACAAGCCAGGGTGATTCATCACTTACCGCGAGGATGATCAGGAGGAATGAGTTGGGTAAGAGGAGGAGGGGGCGGAGAAGGATGAGGAGGAGGAGGAGAAATAGGTTTCCAGCAACACAAACCCCATTAGAGACATGAGCGGGTGGTCGAAAGTGATTATATAGGCGAGCGGGGTGAAGGGATCCATCCTATGACCGGCTGGGTAAAAGCTAATTACTTGAGGAGCATCGTGTGACAGATATTTCAATTGTCAAGACAAACTGACGCGTTTCAAGGGAGAGACTGGTTCAACCGAGGGGTGACCCCATTGTGGGGGGAAAGCACGCCTCCTTGTGACTGGCAGCCGGATAATGGGACAACCGTTGCCCCGTTTTTCAAAATGCTGCTACTTCTGTGACAACTGAATGTCCCATCCCTTCCCTGTCCCATCACAGAGTTTGGACACTCGTGGAAAGAACAAAGAAATTACCAGAATGAAAACACCACCCCGCTACGACCAAAGGACAGTTCAGCTTTCAACTGTCGCCTTGCCACAAATAAGCTCGGTCTATTATGGATGTTTTGGTTTTGGAAAGGGAGAGTGGATCTTATAGAAGATAACATGAGTGAAGGGTATGCATGAGTTGTGGTTCTGAAGCTTTTTGAAAATTTGAACAAAGTTGGATTGTATTCTTTGAAGACAGTAATAATCAAATAAATTATTCATGCATTTATTTCTCAACTTTATTTATTTACAATTGAATATATTTTGTTATGAGCTGAAGTTCGATGATATGATTAGCTTTTCCATTTTCAGAATTTCTTATCATTTTCTCTCACTTCTCTCATTTCTCAGGAACATGTATCGTAGAATTGAAAATAATAAATGAGTTTCAAAAGAGTTAGAGTTTTTTTTTAAATTCTACAATCAATTCAAGGGCGTACGCAGGATTTTTTCCAGGGGGGGGCAAGCCATGTTCCCTTTCACGTTCCACCCCCAACCCTCTCTTTCTAGGCCCCCTCAAAGAAAGAGGGGGGGGGGTCAGTCATAATAAATTGTTCAGTTCACTACATTCTATAATTAAAAATTAAAAATGAAAATAAATTAACCATAATATTGTTAATAATTTAAAATGGATGATTTGTGATTGAAAAGATTAATTTTCCATGAAGTTATATGAGATAAGGTATTTTGTACTAACAAGCCCCACATTCTGTTTTGAATAATTTCATTACAAAGTTTGATTGAGATTCAATTTCTCTGTTCAATGATTGTTCAAAGCAAATTCAATCTTTCAGGTGTTTATTGTTGGCTGGTTCCATCCATTCAACATGATATTTCCAGGTCTGTTTATTGTCTCCGATATTCTGCCTCATTGAGAATAATTATGTTGAGTTCCTGTCTTATTTGAACATTCCGAATTCTATTTTCTCTGGTACACCCCTTTAGGCTACTGCACTCAAAAATTGCATTTAAGCCACTTGTAACCTGCCTCATTATTTATTTCTTGGTACCCAGGTTTCAGAGACATATAGGAGATATGAGATTGACCATCACCTTATAAAATTTCAAATTGTATCTTTCCTGGCTTTATTTTTCAAAGTCCTGTTGATTGCCTCACAAAAAACTTGAATTAGATTTATCCCGGAAGAAATATTCAGTTCATTTCTTTTTTCGTCTTAAACGTACTCAAACCTCACCTTACAAATAAGGATTTGAAGGAGACAAACCATAATTGAGAAATCCTTCAAAAGACAATCAATCTATTTAAAACTGCCTTCATTGTCTGTTTTGTCTCCTTTAAATCCTGATCCTGAATTGTGAGGTTTGGGTGCGTTCTAGAAGAAACGGTAACTGAGCTGATTGAAAATTTAATTCTCTACAATATTGCTTGATTCGAAATACCAGTCGACAATAATGTATCCTAAAATTCG
Source organism: Sogatella furcifera (assembly GCA_017141385.1). Lineage (NCBI taxonomy): Eukaryota > Metazoa > Arthropoda > Insecta > Hemiptera > Delphacidae > Sogatella > Sogatella furcifera. The sequence continues at coordinate 22,767,089 of CM029552.1, read as the reverse complement.
GACAGTTTGAGAATATTAAGATACTGTAGTATGTTTCTCACCCAATATTGGAGGGGAGTTCTGAAACACTATTTTATGGCTGTCTATTCAGCTCTATATGAGTTTATTGATAACTATGTAGTATCAGATATTAGATTACTAGAGACCTCAAATTCAAAATACAGTTTCGAAAAGATTTTCAGTAAATTCAAAATCCAAGGTAATAGTATACTTGGAAAAATATTAATTTGAAAAAAATTTAGCTGCTCCAATTAGGCTATATCCAACTCTTCATTTTTTCCTTTCATTCAAATACATTATACCACAGCTCTAACTTTGCAGTAATGGATTCTAGCTCATGAAACTACAATGAAGATTCAAAATGTTTTTTCAATTCTCTGGAGCTACCTACACTTGAACATATAGCCTAAAGAGTTAGCAAGTAAAACGGAAAGATTTGAATAAGTCATCAACTCTTCAAGAAAATCAATTTCATCATTAGTTATGAATATGAGGGATGAATGCACTTATGTATTCTATTATTAGTACTTAATGTATTCTATTGGAGAATAACTGAAAAGATAAATTATTTATATCACCCCTGATAATTCATTAATAAAATATGAAAATTCACGAATCGTCCGCCATTCCAAGGCATAGAGCATATTGTTGTACTTTGTTGTACTATTGTTGAACTTTGGTGTATTGTCTGTTGAACAAAAACAATATTTTGAAGTGTTCAAAGGTTTTTTAGAGATTTCTATAGTTTGTTCAACTTACACGTCTGAATATGAAGTGATAGTGAAGTCATTCAAACCTCTAAAACATTAGAGATTGATGTTTAGAATTACCTTAATAGACAAACAATTGATTTCTAGAAAAAATACTTCATTTCTCTTATTGTACAGTAAATGGCTGCATTTTTTCCATGTTGGTGATTTATTCAATTTTTTCCGTTTTATTGGCTTACCCTACAAAGGATGGTGAAGTGACAGAGAGAAAACAAGAGTATTCTGATTTGAAAATATTACTTCTAATGACTGTTAAAAGAGTAAAGATGAGGAATTATTAATGATCTTCTCCAGTATTGAATTGGAGACTCAGAAGGAAGTTTCACCCCTGAGTGAGTCTGTGACTTCGCAATTTTTATACAATTCAGTTGTGAAATTATTTTATTTTATTATAATAATTTTTATCTTATTTTATAATATTCATTACGGTACTATTTTTATCTAATTCATTTTATTTCTGAATTTATTGAAAACAAAAAAAAATGAAGTCAATTTCCAGGGGGGGGGGCAGCTGCCCCCCCTGCCACTGCCTGCGTACGCCCATGAATCAATTACTACTGAATAAACTGGAGATTTGAAACTTTTGAGTCTGTAGAGGGGTTTCCTGCTCTCTTGCTAGCTTACATCCACTAGTACAGGGTGACACAAAAAAGGGAACTTTTGAAGTAAGACGTAGCCAACGTGAATAAAAGAAATGTAATCATTAGTCTTATTGCTGAAAATGTGAAGTAGAATAGTTGCCATTTATAGTTGTCAATTTTTATAGATAATGTCCTTGAGATGAGGACCATTCAAACGTATGTATAGATTCCAGGAAGCGAACAGTGAGATTTTGCACGGCAAGTTGAACTACTGCAATGTGAATCTCAGCGATTTCTTAGTGAATCCTTGTTTTCAACTCGGATAATTATTTTTGAGCGTAAAGCGTATGCTTTACTTTTTAAATGGCCCCACAACATAAAGTTAAACACAGTGCATCGACATTCCATGCTTAAATGGAAATCTCACTGCTTGCTTCCAGGAATGTATATTGTATACGTTTGAATGGTCGTTATCTCAAAGACATTGTCCATGAATATTGGCATTTTTTTGTTAGAACTATAAATGGCAACTATTCTACTTCACATTTTCATCAATAAAACTAATGATTACATTATTTCTTCATTCACGTACGTGTTACTTCAAAAGTTCCCGTTTTTTGTTTCACCCTGTATATTTTGAAATATCTAAAAATAGATTTTGATAAAACTCGTTAACAAAAAAAGTAAGAAGAGAGTAATTTGAATTGAATGATAAAAAAATATATAGCCTAGTCGAGAGACTGTATACTCTTTGCATCCTGCTACACTCTGTAGTATAATAAATTGAAGCACTGGCAATAAAATAATAATTCATGTATTCAAAGTTATCCCAGCCTGGAAGAAAATACATTCCAAGGAACATAATAAAATTGGACAAGAAAGGAGTTGCAAGAAGTAGTGGTATTGAGAAGTTGAGTTCAGGAAAATGATTGGAGTTCGTCAACAACAGAATAAATATAAATTGTGGGAATTGATGGATAAGAATAATAGGAAATTCTACAAAGTAGAAAACTAAAAAAAGGGAGGTGTCAAGATCCAGAGTGAGACTTGAGGGAAAAAAAGAAGGGGAATCACGAAAGAGCAATGTAGAGAGTGAAAGCACTGGCGGCTCGTGCCCACGAAACAGGTGAAATCCTGTACAGTAAAAGATACGAGCACGTCACCTGTTTCGTGGGTACGAGCCGCAAGTGAGTGGAAGTGGAAAGAATGCATGAGAATAATCAAAAGAGAGAGAATCCGAGTGAGCGAAGAGATAAGAAGAGTGGAGATGAGAAAAAAGATGGAAAAATGAGATCACAGTAGTATTCTCGGCGAGAGTGGTGGAATAAATACGCATATAGCGAGATGCGATACGGCCTGCAGATTGAATTTCCAAGTTTAGGAAGAGACACTCCTCTCCTAGAGGAAATAAAAAGACCGCGAGTATTCTCTCTGTCTGTTTTTCGCGCGTTTATTTCAACACAAAAATTGTCTGCCGATTCCACATTTACCCGTTCGTTACTCCAGATTTCATTCCACGTTTCATTGAAATGAAAAAAAAAACAGATTGCATATACTTGCACCAAGTAATTTTCCTTTGAAAAACAGTGAAAAGTATTACACGATAATTATTAATGTGCTACTCCAGTTTGAAAAAATTTCATAGGCGAATGAATATGAATCGAAATGCATAATAAGCCTGACTGAATAATCATGTTGGGGATCAAGTGTACTGGGAAATGTTCTTAGTTTTTTTCATAGCATTTGACATAAATTACAATCCAAAATGAAAATATTTCTTCTCGAATTCATCTCTTTTTTACTCGTATAAAAAAGGTGAAATCATATTACAATAATAATACTGTTTTATATGATACCTCAATAGCTGGAGGGTCTCTAGAGAACCCAGTTCTCCAATAATTGTGCTAATTTGATTAATGTTGTGTAATTTCAATCTACTGATATCAAATCTCATCATTGTTATCCACTATTCTAATGCATAATGTTGAGTTTGAATATTCCCTATTCTTATTATGAATTGAATTAGTACACGATGAACTGTTACCCTCATTAAAAAATTGCATGGTTGCCTGTAAAGTCGGTATACGGGCGAAAGTTTTACGTGACAACGACTTTGAGTGGTTTTAAAATTATTTTTATAATAAAACATATGATTTTTTTTGTCAACAAGATGGTTATGGCCAAACACTAACATGTGTATGCCTATCTCTCTCACTCTCTCTCTCTATGACTGCCCTCTATGGCTGCCCTATGACTGAAATAAATGAAACTATAGATAGAATTAATGAAGATGTAAGATTGATTTTTGAATGGACAAATCAAAATGGTCTTAAACTGAATCCTACTAGAACACAGCCAATAATTATCGGTTACTCACGCCTCATCAATAATATTAACTTCAACACAATCCAGAAAATAACAATAGATGGTAACGAAATTCCTTACTGTAGCTCTGTTAAAAACTTAGGTATCATCATGAATAAGAATTTAGATTGGTCAGAACAGGTTAATAAAACATGTAATAAAGTCTTTTCAGCCATGCATTCATTATGAAATTGCAAGACATCCTACCAAGAAATATCAGATTGCTGCTGGTTAAATCACTTATCTTCCCACACTTTATGTACTGTAACTCTGTACTCAATGACATGACAGTAATACTCAATGATAAACTACAGAGCTGTCAAAACTATTGCTCAAGATTTGTTTACTCTCTCCAACGTCATGAAAGAATCACCCAAGCACATATTTTAAGCTCAACCTCAAAGTTACCCGATCAGAGACTTCTTCGAATTGTCAAGCTTGTCAGGGATATTTTAAAATATGGTAAACCTAATTATTTTAAAAACGATTTCAAATTTGTTTCTGAGGATAGGAGAATAGACGTTTCACGCACGAGAACTGGAGAAAATACTTTGAGGATTCCAATTCACCGAACTACAATCTATACTAAGTCCTTTCTAGTCTCAGGCTGCCGTGAATGGAATGCCATCCCTGAATCTATTAGGTCTATTGAGAGCCGAGCGAGCTTCATCTTGAAGTTTAGAAAACATCTTGTTGACAAAATGATCGAATACGTCCAGACCTAGAGCAACATGACAAATTCCACTATTCCCCTTATTATTACTTACATACTTGAATAAATCCACTATCATCACACACCATCATCACTTTCTCTTCATACTCTTAATTATAATTTGAACTTCCATTTTACACTATCATCACACATTCATCATCCAAACCGTTATTATAATATTAACCCACTCTTGACATTCATCGCACATTTTCATTCACTACCATATACTTGTAAATAATTTTACTTTAATTTATTTTACTTTAAGTCAATCCATAGTACCATTTATCATTATCATTTTTATTGTTACTCATCTTATAATATAATTCGAATACGATTAAGTATTGATCCATTTAAATCTAGTTTAAATTGTATAATAATTTTTCTTACTATCGTTAGTAATCTTAATAGCTCGTTATTGATTTTCAACCCAAGGCCAAGTGTTGATGGAAAGGATATCCTTATCATCCTTTCCCAAGAATGGACATATATATGTCTAAACTTCGCCTTTTCAATTAGATAACTTACACTCCTTATTCATTTTGCAGAACCTCCAATTTAAAATTTGTATAAATTTTGCATTCATTACATCACCGTTTCCGTATTTTTACTAGAAGTCTCTATTTTGTGAAATTTATAGGATAATTTTGTTTTACTCATTCATATTACAATGTATAATCTAAGCCGAATTTTGTTATCTATTTGAATAAAGTAATCTAATCTAATCTAATCTCTCGCTCTGTCTCTCTCGCTCTTCCACTTCCGGGTAATCACTTCCGTAACGCAGTTTCTTGAAGTGTCACCCAGCAAACCAATTTATAAGACGTTGTCACGTCAAAAATTGGAGTAATTTAAAAATTAAAAATATAAAACAAACCAGTATTTTATCTTTGGAATAAATACAAGATGAAACGTGAAATCTTTGAAACTCTGCAACTATTCTTATTAATCTGTTCTACACGTCTTCATCGTGTCAATACATTAACATATCATACATATGATAATATCACTGGTGGCTCGTGCCCACGAAACAGATGAAGTTCTGTACAGTAAAAGATACGGTCACTTCACCTGTTTCGTTGGTGCGAGCTGCCAGTGAATAATATAACTTTGAGAACTTACATAGATTGACCTACTACGAACATGAGGCTTTCCAAATTATATAATCATGAAAAATATCAGCTTTCTCATTGAATTCACTGTAGGTGTTTATTAATGAGAACTGGACTATTTTGGAATATAAAGTGCTGAAGTTTTTGAAATTAACACTCGTGTATGATTTTGTCATTGAGATATACATATATTATTTTCAACAACATCATCAAGTATCTAGTGGAAGGTCTCTTTATCAAAACTCACCAGAAAAGACACCACAAAACGGTTTTCCTTAATCTTGTAGCCTACATTGGAGAACAAATCCATTTCCAAAATACAGTTCCTCATAGTGTGTGAAATAGCTCATTTAGTTAATTTCTCCTATGTGAGTTGAGCATTGAACATGGATATTAACTATTAATCTTGTACATGGTGAATGAAAATTACTAGACAAGGCTATAAAACGAATTCTCCGTTGAACTATCAGACCACAGTGTGTACCTGAGCTCTGCTATCTGAGGATACCTGTTCAGTTAATTTGAGCTGTCAGCGTGTCATCTCTGAACTTCATGCCTGGTTACAGGGTAAAGTGAGCAGGTAATATGATTAAAAGTGACCATGCCCGTTCACATCAGAGCCCTGCTGATAACCGCTAATTGAGCAAAGTAATTCAGCCGGTCATGCAGGTATCAGCATGTTACTAGTATGGTACTAAACACCGACCATTAGCAGTACAAAACAGGGTGCCAAACTTAGCATTAGACCCGGACTAAGTTTACCAACACTTTGTGTACAGTCTCATCAAACGATGCTAATTACCAACGCTAGAAAGCGCTAGGGTCGTTATAAGTAACTATACAAACTAGTGGGCCATCGTTGTTTCATTACTGCAGCTTTGCCACTAGAAAAGCTTCCAGGAATACTTACCTCTACAAAGTCACACATGCTTCTCTTAATTATTGTTCAGACAACTTCAACTGACTTCTGACTTTTGTTTAACACATATTTGGGATGAGTACGATGAGTGTTGCATAGCTAATGCGCAGCTTTAAATTTGTGTTGGATACAATACGAACATGGATTTCTTTGTGAACAACAAATGTTCGAGAAAATAAAATTCATTGTCCAATTTAGAAACCGTATAAGTTACAGTATTTCGTTTAATAATCATGCAGATAATTTCTTCTTAGCAAGGTGATTCACTATTCGCATTAGTGAGGTAAATGTTAAATAGCTAATGAGAGTTTGAAAATTGTGTTGTTTAGCTCATAAAATAAATTTAATAATTTGTGTTATGAACCACTATGATTTGTTAAATATGAAATCTTTTTGGAATTTGTGATTTTTGGTTTATCTGGTTGATCTAGAAATGGAGTGATGGATAGGCTAAGTTGAATTGAAATCACTTGTAGCTTCTCCTCCAATAATATTATTCGGATGAATTCTATCATATCATTGTAAGTAGCCGGCAGAGTCGCTTCGCTCGCCTTTTCCGCCTTGCCAGGGGGCTCCACCCCCTGGACCCCCGCCAGAATAAGCAGTGTAAGTAAGTCAAAAAGGCTCGCTTCGCTCGCCTGCAAAACCTCTACCAGTGTCAGCTGAGACAAACAGGCTCGCTTCGCTCGCCTGCAAATTCCGTTCAGAAGGGATTCGAAATTTATTGAACACAGCATTCCCTGACCTAATCTGGACCTGTTTACCAAATTTCAACATTCTCTGCCAATTGATTCTTGAGAAATCTAAGAAGAACTCCAAAAATTCCGAAAAATAGTAAAACGCTAATATTGAGCGTAACCTTGGGAAGTACATCTATCGGACATTGTTTAAAACTTCATTCAATATCTTCTTAATTACTCCATCTATAATCTCGCTGAACCATTGAATGTACACTAAGGATTGGTTGTATCAAGGCGGAAGATATGCAACCCGCAATACATCTACAATTTTTAAAAAAAACCTGATTACTGGCGTAATCTTGGACGGATGTCGAAAATATTTTAACACAACATTTCTAGACCTTATCTGAACCTGCCCACCAAATATCAACATTTCCTACCGATTGGTTCTCGAAAAAATTGAGAAAACGCCGAAAAACTATAGAAAAACTCAAATATTTAGCGTTTCCCTAAAAAATTTTATATAATCCGTTCTTAGCGCGCGTCTAAACGTCCAACTGAACATGCCTGCCAAATTCAAACGCATTCGGTTCAGTGGATTTTTAGTTCTGGTGATGAATGAATGAATGAATCAGTCAGTCAGTCAGTTAGTGCCATTTCGCTTATATAGATATAGATATAGTGGGTATTGAGTTGTGATATTATTGAAATTGTTATTTTTGTGCGTGCAATAGATGATTTTTTTCATGTTGATGAACTTTTAAATTCAAGTGGAAATTTTGACATGAACTTTGGTTTTCATTGTTATATAGATTAGTTCAAATAAATTGCTAACTTTCTGCTTAGTTATTGAAATTAGTGCAATTTTAGTGCATTTTTCAAGTATCAGTTTCAATTCCATTTTGGAAAAGCTACTGTATTTGGGAATTGCACAAACATTGAACTTTTAGCTGTTCCATTTAAAATAGGCTCAGAGCTGGTGCAGGCGGCAGGGTGTCGTTGGAGGGGGCTAAATTCTAGTGGAGGAGCCAGAGTTCGATTCGAGACACATAAAAAATGTAATATTGTTTGATTAGGCCTCGGCCCTCTAGATGGTTTGTTGTCCATCTAGAGGAGAGAACAGTAAAGTTTTGTGACAAGTTGTTTTTTGTTTCAAAATAGTAGATAAAGTCTTAAAGTTTATGTCAAGTTAATGTTTAGTACGGTATGTGAAGTTTTAGTTTGAGTAGAGTATGAAAGTGTTTGTGTATTGTGGGTTTTAAAAAATGATTGATGGTGAGTGCCAACTTTTGTTTCATAATCTTGCTCAAATATTATTACAAGTACCTTGACCGAGGCCTTAACCCTCTAAAGTAGCAAGTTAGCAGTATTTCAAGAACTAATTTCAAGAACAAGTAAATGGAAGATTAACAGATTTTTTAATATTTGATCAAATTACGTTGTTTTTTTATCAAAATTTTGTGAATTTCTGTAACAAAATTGTGTAACATGAGTTGAATAATTCTATATCTACACTAACAGAAATGGAGAATAGTTTAATAAATCAATCATAAGTTATAACAAAATATTCGTTTTTCATACAATTTCCTGACTCGTAGTTGTACTGGTAGTTGCTAAAATTAAAGGAGTTCAAAATAAATTAGAAATAATCTGGCATTTGGAGGAACGAGTCCACGTCATGCTCCCAACCACTTAAGGATTCGAAAAATATTTAGTTTCAGTATTTCACAAAATTGTATATCTGGGGTCACCCGTTACCTGGTGTCATGTGTGAGGTGAAAGAGTTTTATGATTTCCCTGCGTTACATCATAATTATATAGATTCTATCGTTATTTTAATAATCCTACTCGATATAGAGATTCGAATAATTGATCACTAAATGGTGATAGAATATAAATTATTATTAATAGATAAATAATTATGTAACGGAAATTATACTCGTATTACTCTTTCACCTCACACATGACACCAAATGTAACGGGCGGCCCCAGATATACTATTTTTGAATATTCACTAGATTCTCCTGCATCTATCTGTAACTAAATATTATTCGAATCCTTAAGTGGTTGGGAGCATTACGTGGATTCGTTCCTCCAAATGCCAGATTAATTATAATTAATTTTGAACCCCTCTAATTCAAGCAACTACAATAACAAGTACGAGTCAGGAACTTGTATGGAAACAAATATTTTGTATCATTCTAATCCAGTTTTTTATTGAACGTTTCCTTAAAATTTAAAAATAATACTACCACATCAAAATTTCGTCATAACATATCAATTCTTAAGGTTTTATCAAGTGTTAATGATTACTGTTTTATTTTTTCAATTGGGAACTATATTAAGGCCTCGGTTAAGAATGTTACTATTTAAATTTGAGCTAGAAAAACTACATCAAAAGTTTGGCACTCACCATAATCACTATTGAAACTCAAGATACTCACACACGAATAATCGCACAAACTTCCATACTTTACTTGAACTCTGAAATGAAAATAAACCACGATTTTATTTCTATTAACTCTTTGAATCAAAGGAAACTAAATTAAATAATAACGAATTCAAATATAGAAAATCTGACAATTTTACCCCTCTGAATGGGAAATCCCATTCAGAGAGCCGAGGCCTATTCACCACTACATTTTTTATTGCTACCATGTCTGAACTTAGACTCTCTGCTTTTTCCAATGAAAATTTCCCCTTCCAACTTCCATCGGCACCCGGCCGGCTCCACGAGCAAAATTTTCATTTGAATCAACAAAATTCTCAGCAGTTCAATGTTCGTGCAATTCCGAGTACAGTATAGCTTTTCAACATTAAATCGAAACAGATACTCGAAAAAACACGAAAATTGCACTATTTCAGACACATAAGCAGTTTAACCCCAGACGCACACCAACCGTTGCGATGGTTTGTTGCGGTGCGAATTCAATTTTGAGAACTTGCCGGACGGAAATTTAAAACCATTGCGGTGTATGAGCTAGCGCAGACCAATGCGTTGCGAAATATTCGGTTTGCGAATATTCACAGCAAATGCTGCATGCCTTTCGCATGCGAATATTGTGGCTCGTTCAGGAACGAACTCTAATTTTCGTCTGCAAGTAAACAGACATAACCAAAAAGGAAGAAAGTGAACTCTCGGCACTTTGGAAATCAACACTGAGTAATTGTTAGTGATTATTTTCAAATACCAAATATGATGATTTGTTATTATACCATATTATCTATGATTTGAATCACAAAGATTACAAGTATATAAGTGAAAAGTACAAGATTTGGTGTGATATTGGAAAAGCTGTCCATTATCCAGGTAAATTTCAGTTTACTTTAATAGGCTAATTGAGCTTTTGAGCAGTTATTAGGCACCTTACTAGTAGGTTATATCATAACTCAGGATATTATTATTATTGTATTACAGCATCATTAAAATAGTTCATTTCAGTATCTCTTCTACCCTACTATAGAAACATTAGGTTGGTTAGGTTAAATACTCAAATACTCCCGCGCTCCAAGTTACGATTATTTCGCTTCAGTGTGCGTGCCCCAGCGTTACAAATATTTTCCACTGAAACCTTCGTCTCGAAATCGGAGTCCAAATTCTTGGAACCACCGCAACGAATTCGCGACGCATTGGTCTGCGCAAGGCTTAAATACAACAAAATCAACTCTCACAGTACAATATTACTAGAAAAAATGAATGTTCATTTTCATAATTTGTAAATGATTCCAAACAGAAGAAACATATAGAACACAAAAAAAACTACAATAATATATTTCAATTGTCACATTATTACAATTATATGGATAACCAAACAGAATCTAGTAGTTTAGAAATGTATCTGAAGTTCCCGTTCGAGCTATTATCAAAGGAGACCTTCTAGCAAATGGTGACTTTTGTTATGAATTTTGTAGTTCTGAAAAACTCGAACAGTAGAAACTGTAGGCTGAGGACTCATTGTTTCAAGTACATTGTTGCATCCGCTTCTATTGTGAGCTTCGCAACAACTTTTGTTGAAATCGAGAGTACTTTCAGTTTTGTTCCAAGGGTCATTCTTTTTAAATTATCAACGGTACACCCCTAACGAACTACATTGACCTTTAGGTCATCGACTTTCTTATCTTCTCTAATAATGAAAACAAAAGTATTTTCACTTTCAACATTCACAAAAGTGTTTCTGTTACATGGATTGATGAGGGTTTCAAGAAAAAGGAAAGTCTCCAGCAGCTCACATTGTCTCAGAAAGATGTTGAAGGATGTTTTAAGATTTTCGAAAAACCGGTCTTTTGGTTCATTGTCTCCACTATCTTTTCATCCACTACAATGGGATATTGTTGAAAGTAGTGAATTTTCATTCATCAAAAGACGATGGGATGAAAGGCGAGTTGAATAGTTTCTTATTTACTGTTTTGAAACTTCCAAATAGTACCCGCTGTCATTGGGGAACTAATGGGCTCGTCACGCTTACCGTAATATTAGCAAAATACAATGGGAGAGAGCTTTGAAGGATGGAACCGTTCCATTCTTGAGAAGGGACAGAAACAGTAGTATAAAACTGTATTCTTATCTCTGAAGGTTTTAAAAATCGAGAGTTGTGTGCTGACAAAATACTCTTAAGTAACTCATTATAGTTTTTGTGTAACGATTGATTTGTTCCTTGCAACAATTGCTTTTCCCTTGATTGACTTGTATAGTCTCCGATAATGCCTTTCTTCTGTTCAGAGGAACCAGGTTTTAGAGGGAATCCGCATGAATAACTTCAAGGTTATGCTTGTTGAGACACACGTGAAATAATAATGAATTAGAAAGACTCCAGCCTTGATTCACTGTATTCTTTGATAGTTCAACACACTTATTGAAAGGATACTTGGAAAGTTTTGGCAAATCTCCTTACCCTTCCCAAGTGTCAACTTGATTCTCACCCGTTACTTCCATAAAGAATTGCGATAAAATTGATCATATCAATTTGTTAAATTAATATCAATACAGTTGAAATTAACTATCTAGCTGTGAAATAACTTGATTTATAAGCTGATTTCCTTTGTTAGTCGGTGATGAAATTTTTTTCAAATGTTCAGTACGAGTATAGAGTGAAAATATGAAATAGATGAATTGATTTTCAATGCTCTTTGGAGAAACTCAACCCATCGTTTCTTTGGCTTATCGAACTTCTTCGAGAAATATTTCAAAATAGTTATACACGAGTTTTATGAAATTAAAAATAAAATTTCACTAATAATATTATTCTAATAGGAAATAACAGTGAAATCACTTACATCAGAGAACGTCTTCAAGTTTGGGGTTGAAGGCGAATAATAAGTAAATAGAGAGGTAACTTGGCCTTGTGGTTAGAATCAGTTTAAGAGGGATGGAGAAAGCGAATGAAAGCGCAAGTTGAAATGAGAAAGTTGCAGAGGGGTGCATGCAAAATGTCTGGGTCGATAAGTTGAGCCACGTTGTACTACGTAGTGTACTTTCTTGCCTACGCAGGCAGTATGCCAGCTTACTGCACGTGTATCGCATTATACTCACGCGTAGTGAGTCTCCCTTTCCCCAACATTTATTTGCTCTCATCCATATACGATGGCTGTTTTGTTAATCAATGAATAATAAATTCGGTTAAACAATAATGAAACATACAAGTTTCTGAGCATTCACAATAAATTACAATGTGGGGCTCAATAGGAATTTGTTTGGAGACAGGAAAATACGCAAGGATTATTTGAATGGATGAATAAATAGAACTGGATAATGTATTGAGAAAAGAATTAGAAAAAATGCATGATGGACGAATTATTAGATATCGTAGTACACCAACTGCTTGATGTTTATAATAAAAATTAACGGATCTCGCCTGCTATTTATAGTAAATTGGTCAATATTTGCAGTTGCAGAAATGAGTTGATTACTGGAACTTTGAATGAATTGTTTCATGGTATTAATGAAGGTCTTCTATTATCCAGTTAAAATCAGTTGAATTGGAACACAATGATTTGAATCTATGTGGTACTCATTGATCCTAAAGAATTGAATGTCTAATTCATTATTTGACTATCATTCCTATCCCAGACAACTATTCCATAATCAGTGTTTTTCAAAATTTTATTGGGATAATCAAATCAGTTTAATGATATTACTCTACTCTCAATTCGAAATTTGTATCGCAGCAGTTTCATACAGGAATTAATATTGTGAATAAATCTATTATGTGGAAAAGAATTTACGAGTGTGATCTTTAAAGATTATAAGTGTCTCCATATTCAATCCGATATTACTTGAGGAGATCTTGAATCAATTTATAGTGGATCAAGAGTAATATCGGATTGGATATGGAGACACTTATGATCTTTAAAGATCACACTCCAAAATTCTTTTCCACATAATAGATTTATTCACAATATTAATTGCTGTATGAAACTGCTGCGATACAAATTTCGAATTGAGAGTAGAGTAATATCATTAAACTGATTTGATTATCCCAATAAAATTTTGAAAAACACTGATTATGGAATAGTTGTCTGGGATAGGAATGATAGTTAATCAATGATAAATTGATTCGAGATCTCCTCATTTGTTTCATTCGATATTTCTCCAATTCATGTATAAAATTATCGCAAACAACAAAATAATATGTTGTAACCAGCTAAATAATCACCTAAATTATCAGCCTTTGTTCACCTAAATTATCAAATAATAAATAATATCATCCATTCCATCAATTTCCTCATCTCACATTGTCATATCCAATAATGATTAATGATCTGTCACCACCATCCCCTCCACTTTCCAATTCGCTTCACGATTAGTTTACAACGCCGCGTCCCATCATCATCTCAGTGCCCCCATTATTAATTCCCAGCCCGAGACCGTCTTTGAAGTTTTAATAACACAATATTACAACGAGCACCTCTGTTAAACGACGCTCAAAAAGGAGCGTTCAATTTGTCTTCGATTGTCTCCGGCGCGTGAAAGACGGTCTGAAGTCGTTTACCACTTTCCGAAGTAGCGATCTCTTTTGCCTTTCAAGTGGTGGGGAATGGGTAGCAATGAAGGGGGGAGTTGCAAAAGGGGTTAGGGGGTGTAAGAAGTAGGTTGAGAGGGTGAAGTTGTAGGAGGGGTAAGTAGGTTGAAGTTGGTTGGGAAGGAGGTAGATTTCAGTTAGGAGTTGGGTAGAAGTGAGTTAAAGATGGGTAAAAGTAAGTTAGGGGGTGGTTGAATCGAGTTTGGATAGGGGTAGAAGTGAGTTGGGAGGGGGGTAGAAATGAGTTGGTGGGGCTAGGAGTTAGTTGTGAAATGGTTGTATTCAGTAATAAGTATGAAGGAGGGTATGAATGAGTTTGGAGGGGGTAAAAGTGAGTTTTTGGAGAGGTGGAACTAAGTTGGGAGGGGGGAAGAATTGAGTTCCGATGAGGGGAAGTGAGTTGGGAGGATGGTAGGAATGATTTGGGGGGGGTAGGAGTTAGTTATGATGGGGTAATATTAAGTAATAAGTATGGAGGAGGATACAAGTGAGTTGAAAGCGGTGGTAAAAAGAAGTTAATAGGAGGCAGAAGTAAGTTGGGGGAGGGGGAGAATAAGGATCCTCTCTTGACATTTACATAAGTGAAGTGGAACTGGCTGTGTGGTGAGAAACAAATGTTCGCTATACCCACCCACAGAATTGCTGTTTTCTCTCTTGAAGATCAGGTGAGGTTAGGTTTTTCCTGGACTCAATCTCCATGACTATCAAGTGCCCTTGCAACAGAGAATCCAATGTCAGTCTAACCAGGTTGTCCCCCCTCTTAATTAGCTGCCGGATGCTTTGAAAAGACCACATATACTGACGTTCGGTCTTCCTCCATGGGTAGAAGGAGAAGAGCAAGAGTTATGAGCTGAGAGGAGGTTTTCAAGGATGGGAAGAGGAGGATGAGTAAGAGAAAAAGGAGGAATAAAGGGTGGAAGAATAATATGCTTAAGTAGGAGATTAGGTGACTAAAAAGGATAAAATGGAAAGAAAGGAAAAGACGAGGAGAAGGAGAAGGAGGAAAAGGAGGAATTGGCGGAAAAAGAGTAATAATAGATGAATATAGGGGGAAGGGGAATCAAGAGGGCGAAGAGGAGAAAGAAGAGAAAATATAGAGGGTATGAGGGTTGTGAAGAGGTACGGAGGACAGGACAGAGGAGTAGTAAATGGAGAGCTGGGAGAAAGAGGAGAAATAAGAGAAGGAGATGGAAAGGAGGAGAAGAAGGAGAAGAAAAAATGTGGTGGAGAAGGGAAATAATGGGGAGAAGAAAAAAAGAAGAATAAGAAGGAAAAGGAGGAGGAGAAAAATAGAGAGGAAGAGGAAGAGAAGGAAAATGAGGAGAAGGAGAAGAGAAGTATGATTGCGGAAGAGAGGAGGAAAAAAAGTAAAGAAGTGAGAAAAGTAGGAAAACTAGAAGGATGAAGAGGAAAAATTGGGAGGAAGAATTAAAAGGAGAAAATATTTCCTCCTTTTTCTCCTAAATTATCCTCCTATTTTTTCCTTTCAATTCTTCCTCCCAATTTTCTCTCTCCATCCTTCTAACTTTCCTACTTTTCCCACTTCTTCACTTCTTTTTCCTCCTCTCCTCCTTTTTTATTTTCCCTGTCAATTATCAGAAGGAGCAGAGGAGAACAAGGTAAGAGAAAAAAAGTAGAGAAGGAGGTGAATAGGGAGTAACATGAAAAGAGTTGGAAGATTATCAAGTAAGGAAAGGGAGAAAATGAGTGATTATTTTTAGGCAGAACATAGAAGCATCAAAGGTGAAGGAGGACCGTGCCAGCTATGTCCGTTGAATAGCTAGCGAAATTACAGTTTGTTAATTCCTTCATAACAGAATCGCCGGACCTTGTTGGTCCTTTGACAGTGTGCAACATATTTTTTCATCCTGTTTTCCCTCCCTGTATCCTTTATCTTCCTTGTTCCTTCGTCAAATTCTTCATTGTATCTCTTTCTCAAACATTTAGCCTACTTTCCTCTTAATTTCTCCCCTTATTCCTTAATTTGTTTTATCCAATTTCGAATATTCCCTTTTCCGACTCATTGTTTCGAAGTATTCTTCATCTGCGAAATCTTTTTCCCATCTCCTTTCAAACATTTCCTGTTCTGTCCCTGCTTTTTACAGAGTCACTAACCGTAGGCAGAAAAAAGGGCTTCCTGAATTTGCAACAGCTCGTCTACTCTATTCATAATCAAATCTTCTTTAGTCGACTCAGCTGACGTGTTTTGCTCTTCACTTGGAAGCATCCCTTACACTCAGTTACTCACTCTTATTTTACCTCCCTTTCACTCACTCTCTCACCCTCTTTCTCTTTCTCTTCATAATAAACACACGCCTTTTGCCAACACTTTAATACTTGATATCTACTTACCAACTGTCACTTACACCTACCATTTTAATTCCTGGGAATTATATTTTTATGTTTGATAGATCTCGTTCAGTGACTTCAATCTATTTTTGAAGTCCAGATAGTTGATAATTCAAGACCACTTGATTATTTGATAGTTATCAAAATAACTATTCAATTTCTATAATATTCAAACACTTGATAAATAAGTCCGAGTATTATTTGTACATTCTATAACTGGATAATGCGGTTTCATACAAATTTGACAAATTAAGATTCTCTTAATTAATAACCGACATGATATTCTACATGAATCTCGAGGTTTCTGCTGTTAAACAGCCCAATAATTGATAATACTGTCAATAATTGATTTCTCATAGATTATTATACATCATATACTGGTAATTTGACGAACGTTTGCGAAAATGCAAATATAACTGTACTAGTAAGCCCCATGGGCTGAAGAACTTGCGTGTGAACTCTTTAAGTTAACTTATGGCTTTGATAACTTGATGATGGAATTTTGCAGTCAAGTCCACTTGATCAACATTGTTTATGCGTCGGATGCCGCGAATAGTTAGAATATGAATCAAAATTCTTATCAATCCCAATTTTATTCAAACAATAGACTACTGAATGTTCCTTTTATCATGTTTTAATCAGTATAGGTTTACAACAATTCAAGATTGATAGATTAACCATTATTATAGGATATTGTTCTATTTGAATGATTTATATTATCAATCTGTTATTTCATGAAACTTCATAAAAATTATATTCCCGTGGAATAAATTAGTTTTAATACAGCTAAGAAAATAATATTTTTTCAAGCTTAAGAGCTTAGAAGCTAAACAACTTCTATAATCAGCTGATAATAACTATAAGAGGATATTTTCAAATTTCTATAATCAGCTGATCATAGTTATAAGAGGATTTTTTTTTAAGTGACTGCGGCCAGCTGCTGTCGATCACAATTGTCAACAATCTTACTCGAACGAATCCAGGCACGGCCGCATCAAGCAAAACGAATAAAATGTATGCTCTCAACCATTGTTGTACAGTCGCGACTGCCCGCCGCGGTACGTTCTATCAACTAAAACCTACCTCAAGAGTGATACAGTAAATAATGGTATTACACGAGATTATAGCAGACGCCAACGAAAAAGGCGATTGAAGAGCTGTTAGTGATAAGGAACTTTACCAGGAAAGACAGTCGGCAAGCGATCTGCAAGAACATATTATTGAGTCAAGAGCAAGCGGAACTAAACCGTTTTGCTCATTTAGACAACTTACAGACTGTCCTGAGAGAGAGCTGAGTATTCCTCAACCGCAATTTCAGTTACATTGAAAACATCGTGTGATAATAACAATCAGATTTTTTTTTTAATTTTGTTAGCTCTGAACAGATTTTTGTTTCTTGGTAGTTATTGTATTTTTATTTTCAATTTTTGTCTTCTATCAGTTGCTTGCTAAATTTGAACTGGATAATTATGATTTAAAAATCCATAATCATGATTTCTCATCACATTTTTTACTGTGATGGCTGTGTAAGAGCAAATAGAAGCCCTTCTTCACAAAAAAAATACTGGAAAAATGTATTGTGATAAAATAATTCAAATTTTCCACCTCTTATCAGGTGTTTAAGTAAATAGACTCCTATCATTTGTTTAAACTTTGAGATCAATATTCAACATATGACTTCAATTCAACATGAAAGTATTATTTCTATGATAGTTCTTTCAAATTTGCCGCTAATAGATCAGCTGTTTTATTGAAATCAGATGGATTATCCGAGAAAATGATTTATTCAAATTTCATATGACATTTTTTCTAGCCGTGATTATTGTGTTGAAATATAATAGATGCCGGAGCATATATTGTTGCTGAGAGCTTATCCTTTTTTCGCCTGAAAAAGGATGAAGGAGTCGGTCGATTCCATTGTCCAACAAACTTGACCTGTATATGAAGAATATATGTTCTGAATTTGAAGTTGATCAATTGAGGCGTTCGAAAGTTATTGTTGAACATACAGACAGACAGACGGATAAACGAACAGACGGACAACGACTTCGGCCTTGAGTCAAAAGAAGGAACTCGCTAACGCTCGTTAAATTATAATAATTTATATAGCCGTTATGATAAACTGTTCAAATATGTCTAGAATGAAATAATATACCACATCAGTCAAAGTGTTTTCACATGAACGTTTATTGAGAGCATAATTTCTTATGTTTATCGAGAAAATTTATCAAAGTGTTGCATATTCTTCCACTTTTCGAAACTATTTCTTATCCATCAACCTTATAAGCATTTGTAACTTAGTATTTTGAATACATCGATAGTTATAACTCATTCACCAGAGTTCAGATGATAAGTGATATATCATTCATGTTACTCAAGGAGAATCTCCACGTTTGAGAAACCATCATCAGTTGAAATGCCAAAATGATACCTTGTACATTGTTGCTTTGTACATCTAGATTAACGTAATGTGCTCAGCCCTTCTCACATTTATACCATATGACCATATGAATGCTGAATTCAATGACAAATATGTGCTAATGCAATACTAGAATACAAGATCGAACACGACACGTGTATTGTATTTGATCTGTTTTTACCTGCGATGCTGATCTAACCGACATGACATTCTACATGAATCTTGAGGTTTCTGCTGTCAAAAGCTCATCAATCAAACTAATTAGTGCTATACTTCGACAAGAGGCTTCCGCCAATGGATTCGCCAGAATGCTTTTACGAGGTGACACGAGTTGAAGGTTTGGTTTAAGGAACAGAGAAAGAGAGAGAGCGCGCTACATTCAAAGTTCAAAAAGCTTCTAGAAGCTTCCCGTGACTTGATACTAGGTCTGATCCATCGTGTGATGAGAGTGACTGATTGAGAGTGGTGACATGGATGTCAAATTTGAGTACAAGCTCTACACTTACAACTTACACCCACGTTTCGACTATACAAACGTATGTAACAGGGTTATGATTCTATGGTTATGTCATATCTGAAGCTCTCAGAAATTCTCCGAAACAGACATGTAGGCGTTAGAACAGAGACATCAGAACCCTTAATATAATACCCACACTAAATCATTGGGGGTTGTGTGATGTGGGTGATGAAAACGCAAAAAAACATATTTGTAAAAAGTTTTTGAAAAACTCTATTAGAACCAGTTGAAATGTAGTAGCATTCACATATGGTTAGTAATTCATTTACTTTCACCATGATGGAGAGTGATACATAATCATCAACGATTCACAACAATCACTTCTAGTGGAAGACATTGAATCAACCAGATCCAGACCTAGTTAGTAGCAATTGAAACTTAATTTTTTTCTCTAAAGAATTCCTTTTTTATTTTAATAGAAGGGAGTTGGATATTAGTTGTTGAATGATAGTAGCATAGTTTCATATTGTAGATGTTGAATGGACCAGGCAAATTGAATTACTGAGAATAGAATGGAAATCTTTGAAGCTATAAAGGACCTTCCTTTCCTATCCTTCCTATATCCTTCTTTATCCTATTCAAATTTCGCCAGTTTTCCTCTGACAGTAATATATTCAACAAAGAACACAGTAAAATCAAAGGTCGAAAGTAATAAAATCTTCAAAACAACTTTCAAACAACTTTTCTGGTTTTAGATACCTTCCTGTTCTTCGGGAATGATGCATTTTTCCAATACCACATCTTAAATTCCCTCATCGTGGGAATATAAATATTTGGATTCACTTTTGTACATAATTGATTCTCAAACACGAAACAGTTCTGCAGTTGAACTGAATTTCAGAGCAATTTATCTCTCTAGAGAAAACTTGACTTGAAAACGAATTTTAGTAGTACTTTTCTGGGGTTTCCAACAATTTTACGCGGAAGTTGTGAGCGCGTGAAGAGGAGGAGTGAGGGGTGCAAAAGAAGAAAAAGAAGAGAAAGGGAAAGAATTTGGAGAAGAAGGAGAGTGGGAGGTAAGCAGCCGTGTGCAAACTTTATGTGGCTTTTCACTCATCAATCACCTGGACTTCAACCTCTTGCAGCTGGATTGCTTCCTTGTTACTTGAGCCCACAAGAGCCGCTTTTCATCATGCTTTGATTTTCTTATTTCAGCAACCATTCACTAAAGTTCAAGATATGATAGAAATACTAGCTTTTATTCATAATAATGGGAATTCTTTATTCAATGGGATACTCTAGATTATGATTAAAATAGAAGGCTTCACTTCCGGCTCAAAATTATATTAGTTAGTTATTAGTTATATTAGTTAAAGGAGAGTAAGAGATAATAGTCAAGGAAAATCCCTTTACGAGGATTTTGGGTGTTCTTTTTATCACAAAATAGAGCTAATGTGATTCTTTAACAGACAAATGAGAATAAACAATGGAGAATAATATTGAATACAATATATTTCAATACAAAATAATGTTGGGAACTAGATTGATTGATTAAAACAACTAGACTAATAATTCAATAAAACATTTTAAACCATTTCCATCTCCATTTCACCACAACAGAATCTCACGAAACAATGAGGTGGACACTCACTGAAACTACAAATTCCAGGTAATCTCAGGACGTAGCACCACCATTACGATCCAATCGAAGATTGCTAAATTGGCGACGAGAGTGAATGGAAGTCGTTTTAGGGAAATTGAAGTGGAAATCACACTAGCATGGCGGCGTTCTAGTTGAGATGATGGCAGACAGACAGCTGACCAATTTCCTGGCGATTGGCGTCACGCGAGCGTTTTACGCGTGCGATTCGTCCTCTAACGGATTTTTTGACGCCATTTTGTAGGCTCACACCTTCCTCTAGAAAACAAAGAGTGCCGAACAGTTGAACTGAAGTTTGGAATAACAAGTGGAACGTGTCCTGTAGTTCCATCCTTCTCATTAACATGAAAACATTAGATAAACGACTGTTTGACCAAAGTTTACCGTAAAAAATTCTTCATGATATTGTATAGGCCCTAATACACTTGGAATATTATTGCTATTGATATCACCTATAGCAATCATTGAAATATATACTTAATTGGATTAAAATTCATCAGAATGATTTGGGGATAATATGAAGAAGAGGCTTTGCCCTCATTATTTATCTCCTGGATCTCAATTAATTAAAGATAATGTAGTCCGAATGAGGATATTATCACTTTCAGAAATTCATTTATTAGATACTTAGTCCACATAGTCCACATTATTAATAATTTATAATAATTTTGCTCGTGATAAATTGAACTATCTCAATTTATTCTACTGAAGGAAATCTACTTTATTTAGTTACTTACTTGTGGTATTCCAAAAATGTCGTTTGAAATATTATCACTTCACTTCTATATAGACGAGCTACTCCTATGTTTGTAGTATTGTAGGCTACTTGAATGATAAGACCTATTATTATATTCCAATTCCAATTATTTAGTTTCTCAGCATTTTTGTGATGTCTGTTGTAGACTATCAGTTTTGTGTTACCTTTAGAAAAACTCTCACGACTGAGCCTGAATTCAGAATTCATACTGAATTCATTTCAAATTATATGATGAAATGTTAGGATAACATTCTAATCCTTTAAAACTCAACATGTCCCCATCTATTATTCATCAATTCTTGGCCAAAAAAAAATTATTTTGTCCGTGGAACTAAATCCTGTATTAAATGCTGTAAATGAAGCAATAAAGTGTAACTACTGTCAAAATTTAATTTCAACCCCTCGTATTGGTATCTCCCAGGTCAATTGATCAACCATTTACTTCTAACTAGGTCTTCTGTATTATAGTGTCGAAGCTCATAAAACTCTGAACTTGGCATTTTGTAAGACCACAATAGCTGCTAATATGGTTCACATTGTTCCACAGGCAGGCTGCAATGATACAAAAATTTACTGCAGTATTTATCCATCTATAGCATACACAGAAAAATGTGGCGGTTCGAGAATGTCAGTTATCAACGCTCAGCTCTGTAAGGACAGTCTGGGCCGGTCCACGAGAGTGAAACAATTGAACTGAGTCTCCTGTACACTAGATATACCTTTCCCAAACCGCTCTTCGACCGTCCTGACAGAGCTGAGAACTAGTAACAGTCATCCACCATCCGCCAGTTCCTTTGGCATCTGCTATACTGAGTCGTTGATCCCTGTCTGAACCAGGCAGCTGATCCATGACGTGCGGTATCTGCCGTATTAGGATGTAATTCCTGTTCATATATGGGACAATTCACACGATCCGGTAAATTCGCCATGCGGCAAAACCGGATCATAGAGACAATGATAATAATTATTTACTGGTACTGGTCGCGACACGTTACAGTTGGAGTATGGCCACTCTAATCCTAGCATACTAATCTCTGTGGATGATAGCCCTGGGTCAGACATTGCTACGAGTAGAAGAGACAGGGGGAAAGGTAGGGGAAGAGATAGTGCAGAGAGTGTAGTGTAGAGGGCTATTGATAGTGGAAGGGGTGAATGGGAAAAACGTGGTATCAGAGACAGAGATAAAGATACAGAGACACAGAGGAAAAAATACGAGGAAATATTAATTAAGAGAGAATGTAAGAAACAAATAGTGAGGGAGTTCTGATAATTGAGGTGAAAATAAGAGGGGGGAAAGGTAAATTATGTTTGTATAGTCTGGTCTCTGGTTGAGCAGAAGAACCATTCTGTCAAAATGGAAAAATGTCTCCAGGTCGATCAATATTGGTTCCAAAATTTTGAATTGTAGAGCAAAATGTTCTCTATTAAAACCAATATTGACCGAGCTGGAGTCATTTTTCCATCTTGACAGAATGTCTTCTTTGCTTGGTCAGACTATAATATAGTGTGAAAGAGTGTGATGAAGATAAATGCGAAAGAAAGATGTAGGACCTGTAGGTGATCCGGTGATGTAATAAAATACTTTTAAAGTTACTATTAAAATTGAATAATTATACAATGTCAACATATGATGCAAATTTCTATTAAAGTAAATCATTATTATCGTTAT
The DNA here is from genome assembly GCA_017141385.1 of Sogatella furcifera. Classification (NCBI taxonomy): domain Eukaryota; kingdom Metazoa; phylum Arthropoda; class Insecta; order Hemiptera; family Delphacidae; genus Sogatella; species Sogatella furcifera. The sequence goes on along the minus strand of CM029552.1, from coordinate 22,743,624 downwards.
TATTATCATCCCATATTCTTAGTATCTTGATGAGAGTAAGTAGTGTTTCCCAAAGAATATTTCTCAATTTGTACAAGTGTTACTTTATTTGATGAGGAAAAACATATCTCTGTGATGTAAAAAAGACCAAACAACCTCATTTCTCGAGAACTTGAATTGGAAAGATGTTTGCAAAAATATTTTCCAACACGTAATGTGTTCAGAATGATGAAAACAACCTCACAATTACTGACGGGAATTTTTTCCCGGGTGAAACCTCAATTTATTAAACAAGCACGAGAAAATATTATCTTTGGAGTTCATGAATGGAACTCGAGTTATGAAATGAGCGAAGCGATCACATTTTTGGTGATTATAAACAAACTTTCGCGTTCAGTTGTAATGGAAACTGAATTTTATTCCGTTTTTCCATCTACAGGTGAGAGTGCCTTTCCGAGTATCGCTCACGGCTTCCAAGAATCACGACTGTTTATAGCGCACGAGTGACCTTGGATACTTTTGAAACGGAAGAATGAACGGGCAGATAAATCATGATGAGAGATAGAACAAGAGAAGAAAGGAGGAAGAAAGAGGAAGATAGAGAGAGAATGGGAGTGAGAGGATGAGGAAGGGAAGAGAGAGAGAAAATTGGATTGAATAAAGGGGAAGAGAGAGAGAATAAATCAAGTGATAAGATGAGAAGAGAGATGGATGTGAAGTGCACGGATGAAGGAAAACGCTGAAGACGACTGAGGAAAAGGAAAAGACTGTTCTAGTAGCCGGTCAAAGGAAAATGGATTAGATTTGGCGTCATGCATCAAATGATTGGCGACCGAGACCATTTCAGAGTAACAGCAACCGTCCTTGGTCTAGCACTGCCTGCGGCTGTTATCAATCCTCATACATCTCTCTTTGCTTTTCTCCACTTCCTACTCTACACTATATCCACCCTCAGGCTAGAACTTTCTCCTGATCCTTCTCCTACTACTCCTATTTTTCTCCTTCCCTTCTCCTCCCCTTTCTTCTCCACTTTCTCTTCATCCATCTCTCTCTTTCTCTTTTTCTTTCTCTACCTCTTTCCCTTTCTCCTTCTCTTTCCCTTTCTCTTTCTCTTTCTCTATCTCTTTCTCTTCCTCTTTCTCTTTCTTTTCCTCTTCCTCATCCTCTTCCTCTTCCTCTTCCTCTTCTTCTTCCTCTTCCTCTTCCTCTTCCTTTTCCTTATTCTCTCTCTCTTTCTTTTTATCTTGCTCCAGCTATTGTAAATTCTCTTAGGGCCGAATTCACCAAAAACGAGAACTTAGTTTATCATTAGTTTTAGAGTCAGCTGGCTCTAACCACAGCCGGTAACGAACAGTTTTCTCGTAACTGAAGATTCAAAATAACTGCCCGATTTTGGTGGGTTAGTGATCGTAACGAGAGTTTTCAATGTAATGCGGGATTGCATTTATAGCGCCTTGCAAAAAACATACGTTAAATCCGGCAGGCTTGAAAATATTATAATGTTATTACATGATTATTATATAATTTGAGGTGAAATTATTTGTTCAATCACAAAACGTGAATAATATTTAACATTTTTTATTCAAATTTAGAAGAAAATTTATGAATTTCAGATAACATTATCATAATTTTCTCGAAATAATCTTGTCAGATATTCATGCTGATTACAGTTTTGTAGATTTGTAAAGTGAATTACTTTTTGATAATTCGTCTTTATGGAATAAAGTTGTAACACAAATAAGAATTTTCAGAAAAGTTGAAGTATTTCAACCGTTGAACATTATTTTCAGAACATAAATATGGGATATAAATTTTTATCATGATCTATGAGTTTTGAAGCTCATAGGAACTAATAAGGTACACCATTGACGGAATTGACAAATACGAGTATTATAGTCTGCAGGACATTACAATTGTATTTTCATAAACATATAAACAATTGTATTTTCTCATTTGATAAACATTCCTCTTCTACAAAAATTGCAGAATAAAAGTAATGTGACATATTGTAGTAATTCCTCTAATGCCACTGTTCCTTTACAAAAATTCAATTCAGAAATTCTGATATTGATTGATTTCACGTCTATCAGATTACATGATTCTACGACAGTAGAATTGCAATTTCAATTCTGGTGCAATTTTCCTTCCAGAAATTGTACCTCAAGATTACAATTATTCAACATTCTATTGAAATGAAATGAGAATAGTCTTTATTAGGCGGAGTTAGGACTAGGAAGTCCATCCTACCACTCAACCTTCTATTGTCATGGTTCAAGCAATCTTATGTAATTTTTAACTCCAAAGGAGAAAAAAATTGATAAATACAGTAATATTCCGTTATTTTACATCAGAAGATTCATTTGTAAAACAGTGTAATACAGATACTAGGTATAAAATAGATTTCATACATTCATCTTGTTCATAATAAATGTCATTTACAGTGAATCTGTAAAATTTTTAATTTATCTTTTGTCCATTGGGATTGTAATGTACCAAGAAAGTGATCAGATTTTCTATAAGAGTTCAATTGCGTAGAAGAAACGAAAAGCTCTATCATTCATTACCGGTATTGATTATTTGGTCACCTATAATATGTGTAGAACGTTACCTCAAGAAATGCATCTATGTGTATGAAATAATTAATTACTATTCTACAAATAACGCTAATTCATTGAGAATCCATCTAATGATTTATTCATAAATGCAAAAGAAATAACAATAATCCTGATTAGGAAGAGAAACAAAACGCTCAAATAAAGGTGTTCCCGAATACAGTATTCATAGTCAAATGTATCATGTATCAATATACGTTTTCCACTTCACTTCAACATAGAAAATAGTTTAGAATAGTCACAAATACAATGAACACAGTTTCTTTTCAAATCTTCATTTCAAATAGGCTTCCACTTCTGAATAAAATGTCAAATAAAAACAAAATTATTCAAATCTCTTCCAGCTGAAGACTCACTTCAACATCAACAAACATATTTGAGCCTTCAATTTGAGCCATCAACGAAAAAAATCCAATAAAAAAATGGCAGAGAAAATGACGAATAATATGCCGATAATTGTGTTTTTCATGGGTTTTCCGAAAACGGCATCTTTGAATTCATACCCTAAATAGCTCATTATAAGTCATATGATTTGAGTCATCATAGAATTGCATTTGAAATGCACTCTTTCCGACCGCCAGCTGCCGGAGCAAATTTTTTATCTTTGTCTTGCGATTCTTTATTCTTTTGAACTTTCTCTTGGTTTCTCTCCAGCTCTTCCTCTTGCTCTTTTTCTCTTTATCATTCTCTTCCAATTCCACTTTCACTCTCTCTTTCTCCCTTTCACCCACACATCCCTCCGATTTCCCTTCCATTTTTCTTGCGGCTGTTTCCGGGGCCCATGTCTCCAACTTGATGTATATCTTGTTTGGAGAGAAATAGCTGACTTATTCGGTTGGCGAGCGTCGTATTTTATCAAGAGTTGCTTTTATGCTGGAGTTCTTTACCCTCTTTATCAAATGCTGCTTTGTTGTGTGCATGTTAGGAACAGCTTTTGTGAAAAGTTTCAGAGAGATGTTAGTTGAATAGCAGGAATAGTTTCTGTTGGTGGTTGAATCAGGCTAGGACACTGAGAATACAGATTTCATTAAAACGTTTGTTTATGTCATTGGTTTCTGTTGATTGAATTTGGTAAGGACATAGACTTATTGAGAAAGATGTCATTAGTTGATGATGGTTAATATGATTATATTGAGAAGTTGGTTATAGTCTTATCTACAGTGACTAGATAAAAGACAGTGTGGCCATTGGACCTATTTTTTCCCGCGACCGCCATGATGATTCCAGCTCGTTTGAATCTTGTAATGGAGACTATAAGTAAAATCACTCTTTCATATTCAAACTCTTTCTTCAAAGCTTTACTTCTTCAATACAAACGTCGTTACTATTTCTACTAATAATTTTATAATTTAAAAAATTGTTTTGGACCTTAAAGCAGGGAATGGAGCATAATATAAGTCTAATGAAGGGATGCCTATCATAACCTAAAAGGTTCCCGTGCAGTAGGTAATGACATTTTAATGCTTACGGTTAGCAGATATAAGTGAAATCCACTCAAGTTGATGTGAATTAGATAATATCATTTTCATAATTATCGAAACATAGTAAATATTGGAATTGGTAGGCTACTCCTCAATATTTTTATCAACAATTTTTGTTCAGTTGACACCTAGCCTACCTCAGTAGGCTAATCTCAAAAAGTCAAGTTACAGTATCACTAAATTTTCAATTAGACATGTCATTTTAATATCCGATATTTCATGAGAAAATATAATATTTTCATACAAAAAATGATATAATTCACGTACAATAGATGGGATAACAATTATAGTTGAGAACCAAAAAGACTGAAGAAAATAGAATCATGATCAAAATCCTAAAATGGTCCGCAGCCATAACCTTCCATCATTCTGAGAAATGATAGATGGTTATGCCGCAGCCTACTCCTACAATTTTATGTGAAATATAGTGAAATGAAATAGGTCTTATAGTTTTATACCTTATAGTGTTAGGTACGGTACCAAATATAATTTCAGGCTACAGAATTGTAACAATCTAATATGGATTAAGATTACCATAAGTTACATCATATTTTTTCCGGACATGTCCGGTTTATTGGTAATTTGAAAACGTCTAGGCGGATTTTTTAGAAATTTCTCATTTGTCTGGGGTTTTCACGGAAATGGGCAACAAACATATAGGTGATATGTAAATCATACTGGTACGGTAGCCGTAAAATAAAGAAAATAGTAAATCATACTTTTTTACTGATTTATCATAATCAAGTCAAGAGATTCAAGTCGTCAGAGTTGTTGTGTCAATCCCAAGGAAATTGTATTTTTTATCAATAGGCCTATTAATAGCACTTTTGAATTTATAAGTTACCTATCTACCACATCTATAGTTTGTTCTCAAATTAATTATATGTAATAAGATTTTTTGTATTATATTTTTGTATCAATTGTCAATACGGTAGCCTAAACTTATAAATAATGAAGATTTTCAAAATATGATTATTTTATCCTTTCATTGATAACAGGCATAACATACAACAAACATGCCTGGATATGTTCAGAATAACTACATAACATGAAAAATAATTGAGTTACATTAATTTAGTAGCTCACAAGTTCCAATGTGAAGATAAAGCCTGCATGGGTAGACCATTTTAATTATTATTTTTAATGAATCTGTTCATTATTATGAATCAATCACATCATTTTAAATATTGATGATAATTATGAGAACCTTCTCATAAGATAAGTTTAAGATTCAATATTCAAGCTCTTTGTCTGTAATATATCTAGAGTGTTAGGTCAAAAGCATATAAGTCAAAAAACCTGATTTTTCAGGAGGCGAAAAAACTGATTAATTTTACTATTAATTGAAATTGCCAAGGTTTCAAGTGCTTGTTCATTTGTTTTCCTCACAAGAAAACAATAATTTATTTATTGGTTGAATAATTCCTTTCATTTTATAAATTAGATGACTTATATTATTAAGACCATTCAAATATAATGACTTATAGGCCTACTATTGTGAGCAATTCTAATGACTTGATGTATCCAATCACTAATTTTTGTAAATCAGCTAGAATCAGTTGAAATATTATGATATTAATAAGTTTCAATATCATTCTACTACTACTCCCTGTATTATATATAACAATATCCTACCAAATTATGATAATGAAGTAACTTGACTTACATTAAAATTTGAAAAATCATAATCACTAGCAATAAAATTTGTGAACTATGCCCTAAGAATGGAGAAATAAGAGAAAGATTTTGTTTGGAATTTCTAATTATGACTTGAGTGAATCTATAAAAAAAATGCCCTCAAAAGAATTAATTCTTGAGGTATCATTCCACATCTTGAAAGTAGATGACTTTACCGTATTAACAAGCAACTTGAACTAACAAGAATGTGGTAAAATTTCAGAACATACAACTCAAGTTACTAATAATAAAATATGAATAATTACTCATAATAAAAATTATTATACGATAAGATTCACATTTTCAAGTGATAATTTATTCAACAGTGGAATTTAAATGGGAGAATATTGAGAACTAATTTTGAAGACTTGAATATTATTCAATATTAAATCTCCTTCCATTTTTACAAATAATAACTTATAAAATAACACTATTATTCGGTTGGATGATTCTCAACTTAGCTATCTTTGGTTGATCCCATATTAGGCCTATATATTTTCTTCATTACTTTTCAATCATCATCAGAACCATTTTAAACAAAAAACCAGATAAAATCAAGTAGTAGTTTTATATAATTACATAATTTTAGTCTCTCTAGTACAAAAAATAGTTTTGGAGCCTACATTCTCAATTATAACTTTTGACACCTAATTATTAAACTTTTTCACCTCACCAGTGGGTATGGAGTACACCCCCCCCCCACAAGGCCACATGGTGTCCGGTTTTTTGACCCAAGCAATATGGTAACCCTAATATAGATAGCCTACAATCTGCTACTACTACACATTTATATTACCGTTCCTGAAAATTATCTACTGGCATTGAGAATCTGGGATTTTATACTTATTGCATTTCTGAAAGTTGAACTTGTATTATCATTTTACAGTAATAATTGGAAATGTTCTATTTGAAGTGGGACTCTACAGATATAGGTACCTTTGATTATTTTGCACAAAACTGTTACTGTTCCTAAAAACTATCCAGCATAATCTGGTTTACAGGTCTGTGGTTACTGGTTAGTCAATGAATTGTTGAAATTCGAACATATAATTTAATTGCAATGAAAATTTTGGAAATGTTGGAAGTAACCTGGAAGTAAAATTGAATAGAAATACTTGAAGTTCTTTCACACCAGACTAAAAAAATCGGTTACGGTACTGCTACTGCCGATTTTGTTACCAATCGGGGCAAAGATTCTCATAGTATTTATATACTTGCTCTGAAAATTAGCTGGTATAAACTGGAACTGTGATTAGTTATTGTTGATAGTTGAACTTTAGTATGAGTTGAACGATAGTATATTAATTTAATGATTGTTAGTGATAGTGATTGTTAAGGTTATCCATGCTTCTTGAAACTGCAGTAAGTTACTAAATATTGATTAATAATGTAGGTACTTATACTTGCTTTGCAGCTCACTCACGTTTTGTATGAGTCGCGGACGCGTTTCGAGCAATGGTGGTCATCTTCGACGCTTTGAGTCTTAGTAAGGAGCGCCAAAGATGAGCACCATTGCTTGAAACAAGTCCGCGACTCAAACAAAAGGCTTATAGGCTTCGTCAGGTTTATACTATACTACGATTTATGACATAGATGTGGAACTATCCACTAACTTATGTATATATCCTTTGTAGCAACCGCAGCCTAACTTTAAGCCTCACCTTATTTGACATCTTCTAAGCCTATAAGTATGGGTGGTGAACATCAACTTAAGGGTGGGCGGTAGTGGACGGCAAAATTAAGCCCCATAAGATCAATGTAATTTTTATCATTCTTTTGGAGCAGATAGAGCCTCTATTTATAGACAGAATCTTACGTTCTTTATGTCATTGGAAAGAGAATTTAATTCTCCAGAAGCGTGACTTTTTACTTTTATATTTTTAGTTTATTTCAATAATCAGAGTTTAATACTTTTATAGTTAATTAATTATACAATAATTATTAAAATAGACTAAAAATAAAAAAAGTAAAAAGTCACCCCCCTGGAGGATTGTATTCTTTTTCCAATGAAATAAAGAACGTGAAATTCTGTCCACAAATAGAGGCTCTTGATTTTGCCGTTCACTACCATCCACTCTTAATTAGGTAAATTAGAACACAAAGGACATAGTATTATACATTGTATTGATATAGGTCAGCAACTTATTTATTAATAACAATCAATATGGCAATATGATAAAATTTCAAAAAAATCATAGACCCGAGTCCTAACCTAACCTTTCTATATTCATCATGACTAATTCAATTTCCAATAAACTACCGGTACCGTATCTCAAGGATATGCATATAGTTGTCAATCTGTCTATAGTCTGTCCAAGCAAAGAAGAGCCTCTGGCAAGTTGAGAAAATGACTCCAGCTCGGTCAATATTGGTTCAAAAACTATTGATTTGGTCTCAAATTGTCGATCAGAATGTTTCCTATAATTGAGACAAAATCAATAATTTTTGAACCAATATTGACCGAGCTGGAGTCATTTTCTCATTCTGCCAGAGGCTCTTCTTTGCTTGGACAACTATATCTACCTATCCACCTACTAATAATAATAATACGGTACCGTGTGACCTTGTTGGCTAAGGTCTAGTGCTAGAGTTTTCAGGTCGTACCTGATCAGTTTTATGGCCTCTGACATGACCTGACAACTGCTTTTTAGGCAGCTGGGACCGATGACTTTACATATTCAATCATTTTCTTAATGCAGTGTAATGAAATCATTACAAACGATTAAAATATGAACAAATCAAAAACAATAACCATATATGGTATGTTTCAAGTGAATTTTAAATCTGTATTACCGATTTGGAACTCATTTTAATTGTGGAATTTTGATAAATTGGAATCAGCATTTAGGAAAATGAGCTATCTTTAATCAAGAATAGGCTAATATGTATGAAAGTTTCAAGGCAATTACCGTAGGCTAAGTAAGTAAAATAGTAGTAAGTTATAGTGTAAACTGTCTAGGCTACAGTATATCGAACCACTAGCGGATCCAGAGGGGGGGGCACAGGGGCACGTGCCCCCCCCCAGACGGATGAAACATACACTAGATAGAATGGATTTAATTTAATTATACTATACATATAAACTCAAATTTAAAATTTTAAGGGGGTACAAATATAAGTTTTAAAACTTCTATGAATATACTTTTTAGAGTAAAAAAGCAAAAAAATTTCGGGGCAAGCCCCGGACATTATTTTCAGCGTGTATCAAGTAGCCCAATAGCTGACGTCAAAAAGTTAGTCGGATTTGTCTGCTTGTGCGCTTCAACAGCTGATGATGTCGATTAGAGTTGTCATTCAGCTATGCCTGGACGGTGTATTTAAAATTTAAAGAGACAAATAGATGCTTTAGTAGTGGGCTACATCAACGAGGAAATTAGACTGAAACCTCAACATCCAAAATAAGAGTTTCTCTTCAACTCTAAACTGGGTTATTCAATATTATTTTGTAAAAAATAACACAGAGTTTTCACGTTTGGGGGAGGGGGCACCAAAATATCTCAGGAACTATGCGGCTCAGCGCCAAATGTGTCATCATTACAACAATTTTAAAATAGTGGTCCTATGCAAAATTTCTCTAAATTGAACGGTTCTCAAATTACAAAAGGGAAGGGATGAACGCATACATTTTCAGGCCAATCTTCGAGATATTTTGGAAAACTAGAATTACACATCTTAGCCCCCTCCTCAAAAACATGAATTTCAATAAAATGTAGCATTTCACCAAATTTTTATTTGAACAATTTATAGTTTATGGATGTATAAGACATTTTGGTATTGGGGAGAAACTTTAACTCTTGAAAATAAGGCTAGGACCTAGACAATTTGTAGATTAATTGCATCATACTGAAGGTAGTATTCCCAAGCTGCAGCTTGAGATGCACGGCTCGAGCTGTCTGGCTCTTAAACGTACGATTCCCAAGCAGCAGCTCAAGCCACGCGGCTCAAGCTGCCCGGCTCTAAATTCTGTGCCGGGGCTGCCCAGCTCTAGCTGCGCTGCTCTAGCCATCACAACTATATTATAGTTTTTTACTCAGCTATTAGGGCTACTAATTTAAACTGAATTAATAAATAGTGGATTCACTTGAAAATGACTCAAAAAGGGTGAATTTCATTATTGATTTAGTATACATTAGTAGCCTAATAACAAAGAGAACATTTATAATCTAGGTAGTTATGTGAATAGAGTTGTGATGGCTAGAGCAGCGTAGCCAGAGCTGGGCATCTCGAGCAGCGCAGTTGGAGCAGGGCAGCTCTAGCCGCGTGACTCGAGCTGCTGCTTGGGAATGCTACCATAAGGTTGACTTTTAATAAAATTACCTGTCTGTTTCGTTATTATTTATTGTATGAGTGAAGCTTAAATTACGATATGTTGGTGTTACTTTCTGAATACTATAATTTATTGTATTTGTAGAATAACTTTTAAAGTGAAGAGAGTGTGATATGGGGCATTGACGATTGTTCAGTATGACCATCATACCCAATACCCATATCAACTAGTCAGAATCAAGGAAAATGGTTGGGAATGATTGCTCAGATTCAAAGAAAATGGTTTGGAATGATTGCTCTTCTGTAAGATTGAAAATACCTATTGGATGGCTTTCTTGCTGTTCTAAATGCATTTGAGACTACCTTTTTCAACAAAAATCTCCGGGGGAAAACCCTCGACCCCTTTTTGCCATACCGTAAGAAGTAAAAATATCAAGTAGCCTACTAGATAAGAATACATGTCCAAATAAGAAACGAAAGTAATCTACCGGTACCAAAAATACATGAGTTAGGTAAGCTACACTTACTTTCAACATTTCTTCATATTTAACCAGCCATATTTATTTCTTGTTTCTTGATCTTATGTAAAAATTGAATTGAAGGGTTAAAAACTGTTTTCATATAATTTAAAGGAAAATTTAATATTTTCAAATTCTAATAATATTTTTTATTATTGAAAATAATATTTTTCAAATTCCTAAATTAAAAAGACCCGTCCTATTATTTGATGATACTTCTTTATATTATCTTATTATGGGGGGATTGAGTATGAAGAGGGGCTTGTGAAAAATTGGGGGAGGGGGTTGATAATTTCGCCTTACTAGCCTTTGATAATTTCATAACCTGGGTTGTGCCCTCCCCAGAAGTAAATCCTGGATCCGCCCCTGTATCGAACTGCAGATAATTCTACATTGTAGTTTATAAAATGTAAATGAAATGATGTATATGCTTTTTAAAGGTGTAATATTGTATATAATTGATAAAGTTGTATAATTTAACAGTTCATACATATTATAAAATCCTAGCCTAGCCTAAATCTAAAAATTTATTTGTTTCAAGACAAAGATGGGAACACAAGAATTTAAATAGCAGTAGCCTACCTCTTCTTCATGTAGGCCTATCAAAAAGATTTTTCAAGCAGTAATAAGAATGACAACAATGGCCTAAAAGTACATTATTTTATTCATTTATTTGACAAAATACATTTCTTAATAGATAAGACACAGACAATAATTGTCCAAAACGTCTTATTTCCAGTTTATGTTGAATACTCCAAATGAAGGTTATTTTCACAATTTCCACTTTCACTATACTCAAAAATTTGAACTGTGAAGAATAAAAAACTATGATTTATCAATTAAAAATTTGAAAGGTTGTTGTAAAATTTAAAAGAGCATAAAAATTATATAGAATGTTTTGAAATTATCAATTCTCACTATTGATAATGAAATAACCACATCATAAGAAAGCAAGTATAAGACTTTCATAAATTGCCTTAGAACTTACATATATTAGCCTATTCTAAATCAAAAATAGCTTACCTTACAAGATGCTGATTCCAATTTATCAAAATTCCACAATTAAAATAAATTTCCAATCGGTAAAAGACAGAAATTCCAATTTTGCAGCACGAAAATAGCATGGGAGCCATTGGGGATTCGAGTTTGTTTGGAATCATCATGGCGGATTTGTACCACGTGATCAAGCCAGCCAATCAGGAGCGTAACAGTCAATGGCCACACTGTCTTTTATCAAGCCACTGTAGTCTTATCTATATCTATAAAAGCGAAATGGCACTGACTGAATGACTGACTGATTCATTCATCATTCATTCATCACCAAAACTAAAAATCTACTGAACCGAATGCGTTCAAATTTGACAGGCATGTTAAGTTGGACGTTTAGACGCGCGCTAAGGAAGGATTTTTGGAACTTCATAAGGATACGCCAAATATTTTAGGTTTTCTAGAGTTTTTCGGCGTTTTCCTCATTTTTTCGATATTCAATCGGTAGAAAATGTTGATATTTGGTGGGCAGGTTCAAATGAGGTCTAGAAATTTTGTCTTGAAATATTTTTGCGATCCGTTCAAGATTACGCCAGTAATCAGGTTTTCAAAATTGTAGATGTGTTGCGGGTTGCATATCTTTCGCCTTGATACGACCAATCCTAACTGTAAATTGAATGGTTCAGCGAGATTATAGATGAATTAATTTGGAAGATATTGAATCAAGTTTCAAACTATGTCCGATATACTTCCCAAGGTTACGCTTAATATTAATTAGCGTTTTCCTTTTTTTTTAATTTTCGGAGTTTTTCTTAGATTTTTCTAGAACAAATTGTTAGAAAATGTTGCAATTAGGTGAACAGGTCCAGATTAGGTGTAGAAATGCTGTGCTCAATAAATTTCAAACCCCTACTGAACGGAATTTTCCGGCGAGCGAAGCGAGCCTGTTGGTCTTAGCTGACACTGACAGAGGTTTTGCAGGCGTGCGAAGCGAGCCTGTTTGACTCACTTACACTGCCTATACTGTGGGGGGTCCAGGGGGTGGAGCCCCCTGGTTAGGCGGAGAAGGCGAGCGAAGCGAGTTTATATTAAGAAGAGAATATGTAATCAGTCTCTGGAGTTTGAATTTGATTAGAGGACTGATAAAGTGGACAATAAAATTGTCATTGGTCTTGTGAAACAACAGTTCTATTTGAACCAGATTATTTAGTTGTAGCTTTAATCTCAAACGTTTTGAATATTCCGCTCAGCCAATACGTGACCTAACTGAGCGTGACGTCATAATTCATTCACTGCTCAAGCAGCTGACTTCTTCTGTCACTGGTTAGACGACCATAACTTAAAATATTTGAAAAGTTCTTGAAACCATGAATGAAATTGAAAATAAAATTAGACAGTAAGTAAGGTCAGAATAACTTATATTCTACCATAAAAGTACCTGAAATAATTTAGATGTAGGCATAAGGCATAAGATCATTAAATATTGTGTATTACTGCTTCAATTGTTGACTAAGTTACCTTATCAGTCATGTGAAATTTGACACTAACATCACATATGCCGGCTGCTATCATTTGATAAGGGGCAACTCAGCAACTATACTCTATTCACGATCACTTGAGACGGAATAAACAAACTTTTTGAGAGTGTGTGCGTGTAATGGAAGGTCTTCATCTATGCGAATCTTTCGGCCACAGACCAACAGCTGTAGCCAATCACAGCTCAAGACAACAGTCTTGAGAAAAGACAATTTGGACTGTAGCAAATCACACCTCCAGACAAGAGTCAGCTGTTCAACTGAATCAGTCTTTTTCGCATAGAAGACCTTCCATTACACGCACACACACGCAAAAGGTTTGTTTATTTGGTCTCAAGTGATCGTGAATGGACTATAGGTTTAGATGTATTTCAGGGCCTAAATTTAACATTTAAGTATTTTATGTCAACGTGGTTGTATGTTTGCGTGTTATTTCTCCCGCCAAAGCTAAATGTCCTTCAGCTCATAAATGAAATTTATAATCATTATTTTCTAAAATAAATACAATGCTGATTTATCTGTGCAGTTCAACTGCCTATTTTTGTGTTTCTATGCTGCATTTGTGTTTAATATATTGCCGAATTTGGTATTTTTTGGCTGTTTGGCCCACCAACTTTGAATTTTCAAGGCTGTAAAAACTCTTCTTCCTGGAAGAGAACACAGACCAAGGACTTGCTACAAGAACCTGAAGGAGAGAGGAGGCCTTAAGCCAGATTTCCCATTAAATTTTCCAAAATATTCGTAGCACAGCAGTATATAAGTTCCTAAAGTCATGTAATTTATTTGAACTAAAGTTCCTGAATCTTTGAACGTTCCAAAGTGAGTTATTGAGTTACCACCGAGCCGATGAAGTTAGATGACAAATATAATCCTTGTACGTGATATCTACCGCCAGCCGCCACCTCAGGGGACTATCATCGTGATAGTGAGCGCAATAAAGAGATTATATTTAAGTCCTGATCAGGCACATCAGTGCGCGTGAAAGCCTAAAAAGGTGTCGTGAATTATTACATAGAAATTCAAGAAGTGAAACCTGAAACCTACCATAGTGTAAAGAACGTTCAAAAATCATTTATCTTGAAACAGACTCAAATATTCCTCAATACAAGAAATTTATCCAGTATTTTGAAAGACTTAGTAACGACCATTATCAATTTAAATTTCTATTGAGCTTACTCTTGCCTTGCATGGCCACATATTTTATTGATTTATTTGAATTTGAAAACCGTTAATAAATTTCCAGTCATTGTTATAAATCTTTTGTCACACGTCAATTTGAAATCCTTGCTTTTAGTTTAGACTATTTGTTTATTAAGTTATTTTTCAGCACTAGTAATATAAAACTTTTAGACAATTTTAATACCCTCCATTCCCTAAAAAATCTTAGAAATTGTCTGGACTTGTAGGGGAATGTTGGGTGTTGTTCGTCTGGAAGATTTCCCTGTTAGTAGGACACTCTCCAATAATATTGAAAAGCCTACATCGACATCCGGAGCATACATCCAGAGAGTGAATACTGACAGTCTTTAGTGGTTAAATTTGATTAGGATACTAGAATTCGGTAAAGGGAATATATTAAAGATGTCATAAAACTACAGTTGATTCCGATCAGTTGAATTATAATTTAACTCGTGAATGAGAATACACTCAATAGATAAAAACAAGTAACAATTCTCTCCAACATTAATTGAGTGATAAATTTCCTTTTCATTTTGAGATTAAATCTAATAATCCGATCCTCTTTTGAAAAAATATCAACTTTCACCAACAATCAATCTTCAAATGTAATAGGATAGAGCACATGAAGGAAAACTCAGATTAACAAAGAAAAATATTTCATCTTTATCATTTATGACACAATTCAAATTAAAAATGTGGTATTCAACTCAGAATGAACTTTGATAACAATAGAATACGTATTCTTGTTAATTATTATTTGAATCAGGCAACAGTAGTATTTCTGAAGACTTGCAATATTATCCATGAAACTTCTCTAAGTATCACTTGGAATGAAATATTAAGTTTTCATTAACGAAAATAAGCCTGAGTGATTGGAAGTCGATCAAAATTGATTAAATCGAAGTCAGGCTCATCAAACTTCTACAAGGTTCCATCTCAAAAAATCCTATCTTTTCAATGCAATTGGAAAAATCTCTGTTACTGAAAAAATTGCAACAATGTAACAGACGGAGAAACTGATCGAGAAATTACTTGTCAGAATTGAAATTTTCCCCATTAACTGATCGAGAAAATGCTTCTCAGTATTGAATTTCTCACGTTAATATTCTCCCACCTGCCTGCCCTATTCATGTAAGAAAGGCGGCCCTGTCATTTGAGTAGACGCCAACGAGACTGGCGGTTGCCAAATGTGTTTTACTCAATGATAGCTCTTTCAGGGGAGTTTGAAAGCGGTCTACAAGATCAAACTGTGTTGTCAATGTCGTTTCTATGCGATGTGCTTTCACAGACCACTCGTCGACTGTCCTAGTAGAGCTGGGTATTGAAAGCAATCTCATTCGCCAACCGACAGTTATTTTGGCGCCTGCTTCAATTTGTTGCACGAGTGACTCGCAATCGAGAATCACGTTGCAAGGGTGTCTACAGTTTAGCAATTTGATAATTCGATATTGCATTTGAAAGGTCTCTATTATTGAAGGAATGTTGGCGCGAACACGGCAGTCGAAATGGAGCGATTGCTTTGGCGGTAAATCATGCGCGAAAATATAATGAATGTCGATTGATGGAGCTAGGAGAGTTGAAGAGTGAGAAAACGGTGGAAGGGGGTGGGTTTCCAGTCGTTTCTATTCTCTTTCGGCTCAATTTTCCCGGGGCCACGCGCATTTTCCATTAGACGAGAGAAGTCAAGTACCGAGCAAAACCACGACGTTTAAAAATTCAATTGCCTGTTATTCGTTTGAATGGAAAGTGAATGAGCTATTTCATCTGACATGTTCACTATGAGTCGCGAATATTCACATTTTCCAAAAGTATTGCCTCAAGTCATCTTTTGTGGGACTACTAAGAAAGCATTTTGGTTCAGAATAGCGTATAAGTTTCGTAATGTCCAATTCAGGCTTGGAAAATAGACCATTTTTAGGAATTGAATGAATGTATATTTGAATATTTCGCTATAAGAAAAATTTCTAAAAACATTTATCTTCCAAGAATGTGTTATTTCATTGGGTGATGGAATTTGTAAATGTCGAACTCTGACATCTTAACCCAAAATAAATTACATCGTGAGACGTGATATCATATTGATGTGATATGTGAACTGCTTTCTTGAGAATTTTGGTGAAACGTTGAAGAAGTCAATAGAAGAGAAAAATTGAACCAATTGTATGAAAACA
Source organism: Sogatella furcifera (assembly GCA_017141385.1). Lineage (NCBI taxonomy): Eukaryota > Metazoa > Arthropoda > Insecta > Hemiptera > Delphacidae > Sogatella > Sogatella furcifera. Next base: position 22,727,219 of record CM029552.1, on the reverse strand, counting down.
CAAACAATTATTAAATCAAAACGTCTTTGCATTGAATTTTTTGAACTGAGAAATGTGAGTGAGGGTATAGTTTACTGCAATAGGCTACTCTATACTAATTTTTCAATTCCATCTTAATGAAATAATAAGAGATTTGAGTATCTCTTAATCATTATTTTAGAAAGGAATCAGATGAAATTCTATTGTTCCATTGTTATATGACGTCACATTATATGCAACTATTTTTTTTCAAATATTTAGCTATTAACTAGTTTGTGAAGCTATAACAAATTGTAATTAATCATAAATAGAAAAATTCTGAGTGGAAGTACTACACAGTATTTCATAATTCTATCAATAGAAAATTCCTTCTCCATTTTTTTTTCGCCAGTGACTCATTCCCCATTCATTGTTCTACAATCGAAGATGGAGCAATGCATGTTTCCTATGATGGCGGAAGATAACAGCTGTTCCAGGTCATGTGACCGCTGATACCCTGCAAGTCCTTCTGCTGCTCATGTAATGAATAATACATTATTGCAATGTGTCTGATCGTGTTTGGTTGAGCCGGACAGACGTACGACGATGGCTTCATTTCCCACACTCTGGACGCACTGAGATGTTCTCTTGTTTAAGTTCCAATTCTGGTTGAAATCCTGACCAATATGACCCTATCACAAAGATGTGTCCAATAGGCTTCTGGTATTGTTTTATTATCTCACACACAAATCGTATCTATCAGTCCTATGTGGTGAGAATGGGTCACATTTTAGTTGTCTCGTTACATGTGGAACATGCCTATCATTCCTTATTGCGATAGGTCTAATACAACGATTCCACTGGTATTAGAATGTACGAATAATTTCCATAGTGTACTATAACTATAATTATTATGTATTCTCAAACATTATTGTAATGTGAGATTTCCATTCTTCTTTCTTCGCATTAAACAAGTCTTCGTTAATAATCGATCCAGATCTCAGGTTATTTACTTAGTATCAAAACCTTGTTTTGACATTGATATGGATCCTGTTGAATTTATCAATCAGAGTATCAGTAATGATTGTATTGATTTACAATATATTTTTCAATTTGTTAGTTGTCGATTTTTAGGATTCTCCAATAATTCTTTTCGTTAAAATAGTCCCAATCCATGTTGAAAACTCTTGATCGAATTCAATTGCTAGTGTTGTGTGATGAGTGATTACTAATCTAAACTTCTGATCAAATCTAAACGTTTGAAATCGAGCATATCGATCTAAAGTATGCTCAGATCATATTTCCATGCTAGAACTGATAATTCCCAATAATTCATTCATTCTAAGAATAATTCATATAGAATGATAATTATATTAATCAATCATTGAGTCTTATTGATATTATGTAAACATTATTTTTGTTTGTCAATGGCGCAACAGCCCTATGAAGGGCTGTCACTCCACTATACATCCAGTCCAAGCAGAGAAGACACCCCGGCAAGACAGGAAAACGACTCCAGCCAGCCCAATGCCGGCCCAAAAGCCATAAATTCTTAAACAGATCCCACAGCCCCCGAACCAACGCCGACCGAGCCGAAGCCACCCCCACCCCGCCAGAATGCCCTCCCGGCCCGGACAGGCAATACAGCAGGCGAATAATCATCAATCAGGATAGAGGTAACGTGTGGTTAGCACGTCGATCCTCTCAACCATAAGCCAGTCTTCACAACCAAGTGAAGATGCAGAACACCTCTGAATAACATGCAGTTAATCAGTTAGAGTGTAATGCAACAATTGATATTCCTCCAGAAACTGGAAACGACTGACTGTCTTTACTAACGACAGCCAATCTCCCAAAGGAGGGAAATGTAAACATTATAAATCCAATTATAATTTATCCAATACTTATTTATTATTGATGAATTCATAACTCATCCACAACTATCTTCATACAAAATGTTACAATTTCTTAGCGTTCTTTTTTCGCTCAGGCTAAATATCTATCTGTATCAATACGTATCCATTTCCATCATTTATTAGATTACCAACTCTCAGATACTGTGCCAGGAGCACTATTAAGTTGGTCTAGCTCACCATGTCACGTTGGAAATTCCCATCACGTAACCAGCTTTAACCATATCTTGCAACTGGAGAAAATGCTGGTTGATTCGTTTTCCAGAAAATATCGAGTGGTCTTGTGTGCTTCTCCATTAGACAACGTAGAAAACTTCTGGAAGAGTGCGTCTATTTTTGGTCGAAAATACACCAAGTTTATTGACAGCAGATATGCCAGTGTAATAAAAGAGAGAGACAGAGAACGTGGTTGTGATTCTCGGAGCTTGGTACTCTTCAAACGAGGAGAGCTCGAAGCGGTTATTGCGTTGGCCAGTACTGTATTTGGCCGCGCTCCGCCTGCAAACACTCGTTTAAACATCCCGCCACACATCGAAGTTCGCCGGGAAATTTTCGTTCAGCCTTCGGCAATTCGTTCCCAGCTGGATGTTTTCTGGAACGCCTGCATAAGTGTCCTGCCAAACTCGGAAAAACACGCTTCCTCCCACATTTTTGGCGCATATTTGGGTCAATGGGCTGTCGAAACAAGTGGGTCGCCCTCTAGGCTTCCCAACGCGATTGCTTCAATTATTTACTTGTATCGATGCTGCGCGTTGGGTGGTAACATTGAAATACTTGTTTACATGGTGGGTGTTGTGATTTCACTTCCACATTCCAGCAGAATGAATGATTCTCCACTCATTGATTTTTCATTTCACGTGGACGTAAGTTCAAATCTCGCTATTTTTGCCAATTCGAATAAGTAGGTGGAAAAATTTATTGATAGTCCAGAAAAATGGGGCCTCTCAATAATGTTACCACAAGTGAATGCTTCTCTTTTATAAAAAAATACACTCACTTTTTTTGTAGTACATATTCCAGTTTTATCAATTTATTTTAATTTTTTAACTATTGCATTGAAAAGTTTATTTGATTTCTCATAAATTCAAAATGTTGATTAACGAAGGTATATTTGAATTACAGATTCTAATTCCAATCAATATCTTGGATAGAGATAGTTTAATTATCACACTAATGTTCTTTTACGACTCATGGTGACAATACTATAGCTTGGCCATGCTGTACTGAAATAGAGAACGCTAACTAATTGAGTTATTAAAGGAGTTATGTTCTTCAATTGATAATACGGATCATTATAACTAATAATTATGATAACTGTAATTATATTATTATGATTACAATACATTATGATGAAGTTTTTATGCATTTTCGAACAATCAGCTTGATTGCCAAGAAATAACCCTTGATTTTTTAGTGCCTCTGTTTATTCTTATTCATTTGGAAACTCATCACCTACACCAAGCTATTCTCTCCAATCTTCCTACGCTCTATCTTCTTTGTCAAAGTTATTCTTCTTTGAGACTGATTGTCACAATTCACCGACCTCAAACAAAACTCGCTCATCAAATAATATTATGTTGGCTGGTGAGAGATGAAAAACCTAATTTTAATAAAACCTTCATCGACGTGCCCCCTTTCTTTTCACAGGCTGTGAGGTGTAAAGAGATTCCAGTATTGGAGGTATCTTGCAATCAATGATTTTTAGAAGATATATTTGCTGTAAGGTAGTCGAGCCTTTTATAGGCGATATCTTCTTTTAGAACTGCAAGGTAGTCGAGCCTTTTGCGAAGCTTGTGTTCGCCCTGCAACCCTTTCTTGATCAGGGGCGCTTGACTGAACATGCAAAGAATGAACTCAAGGGGAAACGGATAGAATCACGGCGAAGGTCTTCCTCCTTCTAGTCAGCTGATCTCATCTTCTCGTTTCATCTCCAATGAACATTGGCAAGGCTCAGACCGAGTATTCTGATACACACATATTCTTACTACCAGTACTAATATTGTGATAAGTATTTTATTCAATTTATTCATTTAATTGATCGACTCTTGTAATTTTTAATTGTAGATAATGCTCACATAATTTTTTTTGTGAGTTATTGAGACGGCAAGAGTGATTTATAAGATGGTAAAACGTCCATTCCTCATGTAGAATTCAAACCCACAACCAGACCACGATCAGTGTCAGCAGACTGAGGATTGTAACGCCCTAGACCACGTAACCAACCTGGATTGGACAGCTTTTTCCAATCTCTTAGTTCTATTCCAGTATCACAGTTCTTTGGCCTTTTTTCTGCGAGAATTATTCGAATTAGTATTTCAAGTCATTTTTATTTTATCTTAATTTGAGCTCTCCGTTGGCAACTCCATCCACAATGACGAAATGGCTAATTATAATCATTAATAAAGGCAGATCACAATGAATGGGACTGTAATTATGGAGTCAATATACATGATCTCAAAATTATGAATCCGTCCTTGATATAAATCACTATCCGAGATTCATACAATCCAAACAATATAGCGATACATTTGAATTATTAAATTTATTCATTTTTATGAATTCCAATACAAAAGTATGATACTACTCTTGTTATTCAATAAATTTTTTCTGGTATCGAGCAGAAAGTTTTGTATGTATTTTTGGACAAACCATTTTTTTTTTTTGAAGGGCAAAAAGAGCACTAATTCATAAAAACTAGATATGAGCAATAAGTATCCGAATTTCAAATACTTCGTGAACTATTAACATTGGATACATGGAGACTATCAAATTTCGTCTATATGTAACAAGCCACGTGTTTGACAGTTCCCCAGACGTTACAGAAATTGTCTGCCTGTTGTGTGGAGAAAACTTGTGAGATAGCGCCGCCATTACAATTCTCTTCATAATTTTCATCTGCTGGCAAATAACTTGGACCACGGGATGAAAGTTTTGGGCTGAAGCCGATGTGTTATCTGTCTGCCGAGGGGAGTGAGCACAATATAAAAGAACTTTCATCTAAACAAGGATGATACTGCTCAAGTTATATTGAAAGGGATGGCTAGCAAAGGGCTATTATGTGCTACAAACAAACAGGGGGATGAAAGATTGTACAACAAAGGGGATTCCATATGGGGGTGATTCCATGTTGAGGGGGGATGAAAGTCCGACTGTGAGAGATTTTGGACCGGCTTAGAGACCAATTGCGTCGTGTCTTTGAGTAATCTAATTCATTTCACCAGCTTACACAATCTTATGAATAGCAGTCCGTATCACCCTTCAGGGCCAGATCACAAATTTCATTTTTTCTTTTTCGGAAAGAAGCTATATTAAATCGACCGTACCGCTTCCTTGATCCTTCCGCTCGCCCTGCCAGTCGATAAGGGATAAACATCCGACCCCCGTCGGCTCAGTATCTTTTTCGTTTGATTTTCAGAACGGCAAGCAAACTTAGGCGGATCGGAACAGCCCGGAGATAAAAATTTCTGCTCAAACTTGATATTTGTTCATCAACCTCCTGGAGGGGAAACATAATAAGTTCTTCTCGGAATAACCTATTCCTTTAACCGTTATCTGAGATACTGTATAAATAAGTGGATCTCATTCATCACAAGCGTACTTGGGTGGATGCTCAGTTAATTTATCTAGCATAGGAACAATCTGATATCAGATAAAAACAGTAGGTCTTCTAGCCAACATTAGCCTACTATGTGGTTTCTTGGTCCCTGATTGATTTTCTATTATGTTGATGGGGAGATGAGGATAATAGCATTGAGTTCCAAACAAAAAAAACTATCCCATAGCTACTTTAGAAGCTGATATACTTCAGCGCTGTACTCAACATTAAAATGTAAATAATATCTGGCAACATCAATCAATCTTCTCACATTGAGTATAGCCTGTCAAGTCATTTCGATAACACTTCAAACCAAACAACAAATATTATCAAAGCGATGAGATACACCCGCGTCGGACGGACCCCTATCAACAAAGAACGACACACGGTCATCAGCACCTCATCAATTTTGTGTCAGTTTGCAGTATCTGTTGCAATCGGACTGCTCAAAAAAAGAAACAGAAAGAGTAAAAGAGTTCTCAACAACATGACAGGGTGGACTATCTCTCATGTTCATCATTACTTGGTGGAAAAAGCGCCAACATGTTTTAACCCACCCAACACATAGAGAAGCTGTCTGTACCGGAACATTATTCAAATCGAATTGTACTCCATCTTTGTTTTTTCTCCCTCTCTTTCAAACTATCATCCGGTGATCAAGCACGTGTCGGATCCACAGAAATACAGAAGTGCAACATAAACATATGTTTCCCCAACATGTTTTTTCCCGATGTGTGTTTTCTCGCCCATTTATTTCGTTCGTCCCCTCACAGTCTGTCCACAGTCTGCCCCCTGTCTGCCGTCTGTCACTCTTCGAACCCCAATACATATGAAGGCTAACATCATAAATCGCGTTCAGAAATAAATTCCGATGGGAATGAAGCGCATTTCTTCCGCAGGTGCGCTATATTATATAGCGTATATACGTATATAGTATGCGTGCACGCCGATTGATTGAGAACGGGGGTCACGTGATTTATTCGATTTAGGCCTTGCCTAAATGGACGAGCATATCGCTACGTTTATCAACAGATTCTATAACAATGCTTGGGAAATTATTAGTGTTTGTTGTGATTGCTGATTCATCAGATGTGTTATTTGATATTGTTTGGAAAAAAGGTTTAGCTACCAATTCTATAATAATGCTTTGTATAAATATTGGTGCCTACTGTGATTGTATAAGTAAGATTGTGAATTGATGATTTTGTTGATTGATGAGATATATTATTCTGGTATTTTTCTAAAAATGTGTTCTATTGTGTTTATGTTATTTGTTATACAGTAGATAAGATTGAAGCACGAGTTGTTGATGCTTAATTGGGTTGCATTCATGTAGGAGGTTGAAAGTCATGCAGTTCTATACAACGTTTCTGTCATGATCAGCGTTTTTTTCCCTTCATATCAGGCCCGAACAGGAAATCCCTACTCAGGCCGAGATATGAGGGAGGTTTACTATATCACCACTTTCTTCTATTAACCTTCGTTTTCTCTGGGACTAAGCAGAGTTTGGAAGCACCTGAACAACTAAAATATCCGCATATTTCTGTAATCTGAGGTTCAAAAGAGAATCAACCACGGTGCAAGCTGATGCAATTTTTCTATACCTTGTGTGGTTTATGGAAAAAGAAGAATGTGACAGATTCTCATATTCTGAGAAAAAGTACGACAGATGATGAAATAAGAGAATGAAATAGGAAATAGAGAGAGGAAAGAGTATTGTGAGAAAGAGAGAAATGGAGTTTCAGGACAGTGTGGAGAATGAAGAGTAAGGAAAAATACAAGAAGTGAGTGGTGCAAAGACGAAAAGAAGGAAAATGGAAGAAAAGAGGAGAGTGTAAGAGACAAAAGAAATTTGTACTCAATACCTGGAAGAAAACAGCACCTTGTAGAGAAGAAATAGAGGAGTATATTCGAGAGAGAGAAAATAGAATAGTATCTCAGTGTATGAGAAGAAGAAAATGAAAAAGAGAGAGAGAGAGAGAGAGAACAAGTTTTGTTCATGGTTATTGAGAGAGACAAAAATTAGAGATCTTCTGCATTATTGAAGTTTTTCTTCTGCGCTTGCAAAAAGACTCGAATCGTACAGCCCCTGGCTCTCTCCATTATTCCCGTCGACCTTTTTTCCGTAACCGACCAGCTCAATGTCGCTACGCAGAAATACCTTTCCGTCAATACAGCTCTTTTTTCCTTTCTCTGGTCAGAAATGTCTTTTGTTCCAACATTTCGGTGCCCTTTCCAATAAGATGAAAACCCTACGGCAATTTGGTTCCTGATCCGGTGGTTGACCCACCTGTAGGCTGAAAATAGTCTCGATCTACTGTATTAGCCAATATTGCAGCTTCAACTGGTTTTGAGAAGTTGATATTATACTAGAAATTTTCATATTTTGTGCCTATCAGACATTTTGTGACATGACAATTGTTTTCGCGAATTGAACATTTTTGTGACATTACATGAGACATTTGCATTTTTGTGCGATTTAGACTATACATCACGATAAATCACGTTTTTCATAATTGTCACCTTATATAAAAGGACGTTATGGATGGGGGCTAGGCTTCCATACAATGGAAAATGTATCAGAGTAAACTTCAAGTTCAATTGTTGAAATACCACTTATCAACGAATCACAATTAAAAAGATGTGTTATGATGATTAATAATTCCAATAAGAAACAGTGTATTCGAAAAGTATTGTTGAAATATATTATTCAATTAATTGTGATTGTCACATTCGATTTGTAATTTTTCAACAGTGCATAATCCGAATAAATTGAACTCAATCAACATTTTCTATTGATGTTACGTGAACAGAGAGTTCGTTGAGAAATATTCTGGTTCATCAATTTCATATTACTAGAAGCCTTCATAATTTTAGAGTGGAAACTAAAACCGATCTTGATTGATTTATTTCGGTTGTAACGTTCCACACTCGAATTGAACAATCTATTTCGAATATATAATAGGGAATTTGATCTTTACTTCGTGATTATTACTTAAGAGACTAGACAGTATTCACTATCCATATCCATACCACTCTTTTAGGCAATATACTATAAAAGAAATTTTGCAAGTAGATGGTAAAACATGCTGGAAGTTTAAAAAAAATAAAAGTTTTCTTGAATAACTACAAATTTCAACTTTAATAACTACAAATAACTACAAAAAGAGAGAAATATTCAGCTCCTTAAACTTCTTTACAATCGCGTCATCCTAATAAATTCAGCGCTCACTTTTTATTGACTCAACGTTAATTTTCACTTGTTTGGGTCGGGGAGTTAGCTCTCGCTGGCTGGCAAGATGAACGCTTTCGCCTGGAATTTTAAGCTGAGAAAAAGCCGCCGCAACACGCTTGACGTGAACTTACCAAATGAGAGCGAAGTCGATTCATATAGCTTTTTCTGGCGCTGCTTGTTATTTTGCTCCAGTTTTCAGCGATGAAGTTTACACAGCAAGACAAAACAGAGCAGAAGAAGTGCCAGTCTCCGAATTGACTAAGTTTTAATCCGCGGCTTTTTCTGTGGTCTGGACGAAGTTTTGGCGAAGACTCCTGCAGCAGACGAGAGGAGACAGAGAAGAGGAGATGGCAACTAAGCCCCGGGACTTTGAACGGTTTCTTCTAGCGCCAACGCTTGAATTAATGATTCTTCTTTGTCGCTTGATTAATCATTGTCTCCGCAATTGAAGCAGATAGCAGAATAATCCCTAATATCTCTTTCCGTGCGCCCCTCATGCAACGTCGTTGATGGTTATTAGTGGGGTAGTCACAGTGCTACTTGGCAAATCTGCACAAGGCGACAAAAACAAAGATGGATGCTTCTCATGAATTAATTATTTTATTTGGATGACTTTGAATGTGAGCTAGCTTCCACAAAACCTTTGGGAAGTACAGATGCGCTAACAGAAAGTTAACTAATGTTGAGTATCATCAAGACAATAATCATTTCTCAATGTTAAATGAAAAATAAAATTGATATTAATTTTAAATCCATGTTTTATGCTCAGATTTATAGTTGAATTAGAATGATAAGAAGACAAGTATTGAGAAAATAGCAAGATATTGGCTATGAAACCACTTTTCTCGATGTATCGTACTTTTTCGATTATTGAGAGATAGGGAAATTTACAATTGCTTTTTTATTTGGATGCTAGACATACATACATCCCGACAATTGGACACTATAGTAGGGTGCTACAATAATGTTAAGAAAGGGCAGTAGTAGTAGGCAAACTGCCGATAGGCAAAATTTTGCCTCATAAGCACAATGTAATTTTTATCAATCTCTTGAGTCAGATAGAGCCTCTATTTATGGACAGAATTTCACCTTCCTTATTTCATTGGAAAGAGAATTAAATTTTTCAGGGGCATGACTTTTCACTTTCTTGATTTCAATTTTATTTCAATAATTAGAGTTCAATACTTTTTAGTTAATTAATTATGAAAAAATTATAAAAATAAACTTGAAATAAAAAAAGTAAAAAGTCACACCCCTAGAGAATTTAATTCTCTTTTCAATGAGATAAAAAACGTGGAATTCTGCTCCGATAGATTGATAAAAATTAAACTTTTCTTATGAGGCTTGCCGTTCGGCAGTTTGCCGTGCACTACCAGCCACTCTTAGAGCAAAGTAGTGTAAGAATAAGTAGCATCTCAATTTTTCATGTTTTAGTCCTATAGAGGGGCAAGAGAGTTTTTGCTAGTCTTAAAAGTTTATTGAATGATAAAGAAAATGATTGTATTTCTGGGGGCACACGAAGTTGTACAATTACTTGCAATAACCCTTCAGAATTTGATAATTCGATTTTAATATTCAATACATTTTCAATTATTTCCTAATTTGAATTCTATCTCCGATTTGATGATATTCAACAAGTGTTGGAGATCATACGCATGATACTAATAATGATCCTCTTACCAATCTTGATTTGAGAGGAGATCAACCAAATATTGAAAGTTCTTAGACCTGAATATGGAAATTCCACTTGATAACCCACACTCGAATCAATATGACGATTGTTTGCCAGTTCTCGATCTCTCGAACTCGAACAAAGAACGGTCAGTGGAAACAATAGAGCGGGCAACTGAGATTCAACACTTCGCTGAGAAAATTCCCCTTCAGAGAACCAAAGTCCCTCAGGAGCGTGGTGCTTGGATCGAGTCTTTCAACAGAAGGATTACAAAACTGTTGCTTCATGAGAGAACTTTGTACCAGCATAATAACAAGCAAGTCCAGTTTGCGAGGTTACTGGTTCGATGGTTTCGAATCGGAAGGTTCAAGTTGGTACAGTATTGAGTTACGAGGTATATTGTCTCCTGTGTAACGGAATATTGTCGCTTGTGTCGGTATATTGTCGTCTGTATCGGTACATTATCGCGTGGGTATTGGACTACAATTGTCGCCTGAGTGTATTGTACCTTGGAGGATTTCAAAGTCCCTTGGTTTCCTGAGTAAGTCGTATATCAGAATCAGCAAAGTTGTTGTCACCTTATGAATAAGCTGTGAGCTCTGCTGTGTCTCCAATTCAGCAATATATTTCCGCTTGCTTGTTTCTCTGAATTGCAAATACACACATTTCTTCTCCATTAATTGTGTTTGGAATAATAAGATTCAACACAAACTGAAATGCTTACCAAGTCCTTCATTTTTCTAATGTCGTGAATGATCGATGTAAATGAGGTCTTCAATGGAACAGAATAATTTTTGTCAATTGGAGGCAATCGTAGAAAAACAATAATTTGTTACATGGTGTAAATGTGTGATCATCGATCTACTTATTTATCCATCATACAATTTATTTTCTACATTCATTCATTAATCTACCAGTAAATTCCTATTCATATATTTATCTTATTAACCTATCCATATCCATATAGGTATAGCCTATATCCATCCAATTAGTGTGCTCTCACACCAGATGATACAATATAGAGCAATGGACATCGTGAATGGAAACGTTTCCCAACCATTTCGTTTCATTTGTTGTGCATTGGTCTTATCCACTTAAATACTTATCTATCTAGTACTTATCTACTGAGGAAGAGAACGATTTGTTCACCAAACTCCTATAATTGATTTTCCTCTAAGTCGCCTTTCTTAAATTGAAGAACATTAATTTTCCAAATTCGCCTTTTTTGTAAAGTTTGTAAGATATTATACAAAGTGTGCCATACTCCACTGTATAAGAATTTATGATAATATTAAGTATTTTCGTAGAGTGACTTATGTCAAATTATGAATTTCAGCAATATATAACGTATTCAAATTATATTATTGATCATGGATATTTCAAGAAATAGAAATATGTTTCTTATCAAAATGGATCATTATGGACAAGATAAAAAAGATCCAATAAGAAACATTATTGTGAGATTCAAAACATTCTTAGGAAGTGTAGAGCAACAGTAAGCAGACAAACAGCAAATGAAAGCTAATGACAAAATATGGGATTGTAGGCGTGTTTTTTTGTGTATGATATTACACATACACAGAATGAGACAGCTAGATGGTGTATGTAGTTGCAAGTAGTGCACCCAAGCAGATCTCGCCTCAACAGAAGTTGCAGCAAAATAAGTAGCAGCAGCATCAAACTTAAAAGCTACGGCCGTAGCAGCAATAGTAGCAAAAGTAGAAGCAACAGCAGTAGCAGCAACATCAGTTCTACTAGCCAGAAGGTGGCACATGCTTTCATAAGATTACGCAACGCCGCAGATAAGACGAGAGAAAATTTGGAGGGTGGTAATAAATCTGTTGGTTGAACAGTACCCCAGGGGCCAAGGAGGCTGACTTCTCCGTCTCCTCCTCCTACCCCTCCTCAACCTCCTACTCCTCCTCCTCCTCCTCCTACTCCTCCTCCTCCTCCTACTTCTCCTCCTCCACCACCACCTCTTTATCATCTTCTCCTTCTCATTCACCTTCTCGTCTCCTCCACTACCATGGTTCCTTCTATGTCCTCGTAACTATGTGGTATTGCTTTCATTGCTATTATCACCATGCCCAATATTCCAATGCTTCCCTCACTTTTCTGTTTCTATCTCGATGAATTACCCGATGAAAATGTGGTCAAGTGCAGTGTAGACTACAGGTCTAGAGAAAATTGTGTAACTTTTTTTTTTGTTGACTCATTCAGCTGCAAGTAATTCCAACCACCGGACTGGACAAGTGTGTACTCCTCTTTCTTTCTTGTAGAAACCAATTATAGTTTGACCGGTGGCTTGTAGGATGTTAAGGAACCTAGTGTAATATTTTACACATGTATTTTGTTCTTGTACGAATAGTATTCATTAATATGGTGTTATATATTATGAAGAGGTTCTATGAACATAAGATACAATGAAAGATGTTAAACGTATTTTATAAAAAAGTAAGCAATGTATTTTCATCCTTTTTTCACCTGTATCACAGACTTTTCAAATTGACATGACACTGGACACTAGTTTTTATCAATAATCTTTGTAATCTAAGATTTATAATAATAATAATAATAATAATAATAATAATAATAATAATAATAATAATAATAATAATAATAATAATAATAATAATAATAATAATAATAATAATAATAATAATAATAATATTGCAATATAGATTTTGTAATGGAAAGAAGTGGACTTGCATCATGTGAATTTGTTAATTGATAACTTCTCCATCACTCATACGTACCAAGCTTCATCTCATATGAGCGTCAAATTTGACTGACTATTCCGGTCATATTAAAGAACCTGAATTAATTTCCTCGTTCACATAATTTTCATTCATTCAAAGATCTTTCCAATAAAACTCGATTATCCCTTAACTTCTTGATGTTCATCTAATTTTTTCCAAACCCAACCCCGATTTTCAAGTTTCTTAGATCTAGAGCCCGCCTGACGAAGTAGAGAAGTAAAATGAGGAGAGAAACAGACCTCGCAAAGACAACAGTACCAAACAACAGAAAATATTATTAATCAAGATAACAAGCTCATTATTCCTATTAAAAAATAATGAGAGGGAGATGACACTCTCAGGCAACAGGGCATTTTGCGTAACGTTGTAAACTAAGAAAGAAAAATGCCGACTGAGAGAAAAACTCTAAAGGAGGAAGCGAGTTTTCCATTAAAAACAACTCTGTGAAGTAGGTGTTGGTGAAAAGGAAAGTCAAGGATAAGAAGAAGTGAGTAAGAAAGGAGAAAGAAAAGAAGAGAAAGATAGTGAATAAGAAATATTGGAAGAGGAAAAGAAAGGGTGTGGAAGAGTGTTGAAAGAGTAAAAGAGACAACCACTGAATGATAGAGATAGAGTAAGTTGGGAAGAGAAAGAGAAAGAGAAAGAAAAGGAGAAAGATGATGAAAAAGAAAAAGAGAAAGAGGAGAAGGAGAAAGAGAAAGAGGATGAGTAAGAGGAAGGGGAAGGGGAAGAGGAAGAGGAAAAGGAAAAGGAAAAGGAAGAGAAAGAGAAAGAAAGAGAAAGAGGAACAGTAAGAGGAAGGGGAAGGGAAGAGGAAGAGGAAAAGGGAAAGGAAAAGGAAGAGAAAGAGAAAGGGAAAGGGAAAGGGAAAGAGTAAGAGGAAGAGGAAGAAAAAGAGGAATAATGATTGAGTGAGAAAAAATGAGAGAGAGAGAGAGAGTGAGAGAGAGAGAGAGAAAGTAGAAGTGAGTAGTCTGTGGACTCTGAATGTTAGCGGAGGTCCAACAATGGGAGCGTCGACTCACAAAAGAACAAGTGCTTGTAGTTTTGCTGCTTGTGCTTGCTCTTCTCGTTTGTAAGACAGGTTGCTTACAACGTTGCCGATATGACGTAAGGTGAAACAAGCCGGATCCAAATTTAATGATGGAGAGGTTGACAAAACGACTGGGAAATTCTTGGATATCAGACGAGTATTGAGTTGAGGATAACGTGACAAATCAGTTGATATCTGAAAGAATATCATATTATTAACATTTTCTGTGGATCTTCCAAGCCCCAGGTGGTTTGGATTACCCTTGTTGCACACATAACGGATTTGAATGTCTCTATGAAGTCTCCTAGAGCTTGGCAATGAAATGGTGTGTATCTGCATACATTATTTGTTGGCAAAGTTCAAGCTAAAATCTCTAAGAATTCAAAAATACTGAAAAAACGGACGTCCGAAGCTCATGGAATGTAGTCTAGTGGAAAATTTAAAGAAGTGTTATGAACGTTTGATGGATAATTCTAATGAAAATAATATGAGCTGAGGATTAATCAAGGAGGTTCATGGTATAAATAAATACTATTTGAAATATTCAGTGGAAATGTATCAAATAAGAGTACAGAACCTTTCTCCTTTCAGAAAATCAAATACTGAAGATCAAGTGAATTTTCATAGGAACTGGTTATCGTGGATTTATAATTCCAAATTTAAAACAAAACGATTCAGAGAGTTTAGATTCACATGAAAATCGCTTTCCACTTGGCTTTTTGGAGCTTTATGGTCAGAAATTTTGCTCAAGAATGATTCTGTCTGTCACGAATCATACATATCAGATAATTGCCCTGAAGTAGGCATTCTATTAAGATCTATTAAACGATGTCTAAACATGATATTGTTACAGAAGTATTGTATGTGAAAAACCAATATTTGTTCAATTCTCCATTCCATATTCTGAGAATCTTTGATTATTCGAACGTTATTTTAGGCTATTCATTTCGATTCTAGGAAGTTCTAGAACGATTATTGATAACCGATTCCGGAAACCCGGTACACGAGCCAGGAGAATCTCACCTCAAATTTTGGTGGTGGACCCCCTTTACCAACACCACCTCCCCTCATCCTACTACGAGTGGGCCAACTTCCCAAACCTATCAAACACCTTCCCCCCCACCATTCACCCCCAATCGTAACTGCTCCACTGATCCTCCTGAGACAAGACACCATCCAGCCATCAAAATGCAAATTTATTCCGAACAATATAAATTGGACAATGATTTCCGAATCAGAAATTAAATTTCGCCCCCTCAGTCGGTACGATGTCTCACGGGAGTGCAAATAAGAGGGGAACTGCTGAATTGACAGTTTTCATATCAGGGGATGGGAACAGGAGGGGGGGAAGTGGCAAGGTCAATATCGATGTTATCAAAATGATACTGAGGGGAGTGTATTACATCGATATTGTGCACTCTATATTCCGCGAATAAGTCTTTTGATTTTTATATAACTTAAATAAACTGCACAAGTGGGAAATATCGTGATTGACTGTACTGTAAGGGTTGAATATTTTATGCGCCAATCCAATTCGTAGATCCTGTGATAAAAAGATTTCATCTATTTTGATGAAGTTGAAATTATAATTACTGTGGAGCTTATTTCATGATAAAAAGGGTTGTTGAAATTGATCGTAATTTCTCCATTCATATGATTGTGGATCGAATAAGATTTTAATCGAATAAAAATTGGTGAATAATTTCGATAAATTTGAAGAAAAATTTGAAAGACGAAGTTTTTTGTTGTAGCTGTATAATGGTAACCATCGTCAAAGTAGTATATACTAGTTTTTAGCTTAGCCTATATACGAGAGAATGAGAAAAATTTAAACTAGGAAATCTCAAACCTTTTCACAGTGTGATAAAATGCAGTGTTCTTAAGTGTTTATAGAATTAAATAATCAAGCTCTACCCAATAATATTATTTATCTCGAGACAATTTTGAAATAATAAGAACAAGAATTCCAATCTAACTGAACATTTGAACTCAATTTCACAATTACTAGAGAATCATTACAATTCATTACTTATTCTACTAAAGGACCATTGATATTGAATATACCTTTTTTTATTAAATCAAAGACTATTTGATCAAGGTAGGTGATCAATAAATAACAATCAGTGACTCTTAAAATCAATGTACATTGATGAATCATTCAATCACTTGATAATGGATTGAATAACTCTTTAATACAACTAAATTGGCTTTATTAAGTTAAATACTCATTCTAGTTGAAACTTATCCACTCCCAAAATCTTCAGGTACTTGAAACTCATTCAAGTCACTGGTGCATACCTATTCCAATTACGACAGCATTAACTATCATCAAAACAAAGTATTCAAAGTTCCCCAGCTGTACCTGTAAGTTGTGATTTAAATAATCATCCTCACTTCCATCATCTGTATCATCATCCTTCTCGTCACTATCATCGCCATTATCATCATCAACATCATCATCCTCACTGTCTTCATTATCATCATCATCATCGTCAATAGCGTCAGAATCTCGAACTTTGAAGCTCTTTGGCAAACGAGTACTAATCTCCAGTCGTATCACTTACAAAACAGGTTGAGAGGGTTCTCAGTAACGTTGTTGTTACTTTACTGTTACAGTGTTGTTACTGAGGCCTCTGCCTCGTCCATCAGCGCAGACTGACGATATAGAACAGACAGTGAAGGCCCTTCTATATAGAGCAGGCTTGTGCAAAGCCCCTACGACAACTTCGTTGCTATCTGCACTTGCCACTCATGAAACAAATCCCGAATGCTGACGAAAGACGACGAGAGGACTTTCCCCTGTAATCTTTCTTCTTGCACACTGTTTTTCCTACTTTCCTCTTTAAATCCTCATTTCTCCACTGTGTTCTTTCGTTGGGAAGTTTACTTCCGTCCTAAAAAAGAAAACACAGAATACTTACTGATCGTTCAGCGAGCATTGATCTCTATACTTCTTTATGCGGAGAATTCTTTATACTGGAATTCAGAAGGAAAACATATTTTTACTTTTTTTCAAGTTTCAGCTTTATTCCAAAATAGATTGAAAATGAATAATTTGTAATAATATTTGATTTATTTTCATGCATTGGCAGCTCGTACTCACGAAAAGTGCTAATATCTTTTACTGTACAGCACTTTACCTGTTTCGTAGGTACGAGCCGCCAGTGTTATTATGGTAATTATTTCAGATTTATTTCATAAGATTGAGTATATATGCATGCATATCACAAATGTCCTTATCGTCCAAGACTTCCAATTTTGATGAACATTCCAATGAAATTTATGTTCACTTGTTACATACATGTGATTCATACAAATGGAGACTAACCTGGGCTGAAAATAATTTGTTTTCCTCTAAGGGGTTGGCAAAATTGTTAATTTTCGACAAAATTCTTCTTGAATTTCCAGAGCTAGAACAGATAAAATAGAATACTTTTTGTGGTTATGATTGAATAGTACTCAACCAGAGATACTGATGAAATTGAGTGAAAAATCTATTGAATATAAAATAGAATAATCTCATCTTATTATCTAGCAAATTGATAATATCTTGTCATCTGTACAGTATCCTGAACAAAATTACAAAAAAAGGGAAATCAGTCGTAACATTGGATATTGGGTCTGATCCTTCATAAGAAAAATTTATATCAGGTCACATGGGACAACATAGGAAATTGTAAGAGCGAAAATATTCATTTACAACAGTATTTCAACTTTATCACATTACAGTATTACTGTGTCAAGTGTTTGAAAGTTTTCCATCAGCGGTGTTGAGTTTTCCCAGTCAAGAGATGGGATATTATAAAGTTGTATGCAAAAGGAACGGAGCCTGAGACGTGAAATATACATTTATAACCATTCTTGAATGTGGAAAACTAGAAAACTGAAACCGGAATGAAAGTTTAGCGACAGTTGGAACGGCCGCTCGGGGAATAGGAGTCCGTGTTCAAGTTTCCGAACTGGGAACGATGAGGAAACAAATAAGTGCGAGAGAAACTACACTGAAAAAAGAGAAAGAAAGAGTGAGTTGAAAGAGAAGGAGTGAGAGAATAGTATGATAGAATTGAGAGATCTTTGAGAAGTGAGCTTTGCGGTCAGATAGGGTCTCCAAAATAATCAATTGTGAAAAGAGCTCGCCGTCTATTCAAGGAAACTGATGCCTTCTTTCACACAACTATCAAGACATCTATATGCACTGCACTATGAGAACTATAACTATATATGTGAAAGCTTGACAAACCGATTCGTAGTCTTCTTTGAAAGTTGAAACGCTTGAAAGTTTTTCGATTTCCTCACGCATTTCTCTTCTCAGTCCGCATTGCATTTCCGGCTGACTCTTGAAAATTGAGCTTGGCGTAGCATGTGACGCGGAAATATGGCAGACTTTGTTGTCTGATTGTGTGGACCATGAAATGTGAATCTATTATTTATTGAGGCAATGATTTGAGTAAATAATTATTATAATGATATTGTTATGTACAGTGATTCAGAAGTAGTAAGATTAATTTCAAATTGTCTATTCCCTAGTTATTCTCTGCTCAGATATTTTCCCCCATTCCATAGATTTGAAAAATGTATAAAGTTCACTATAGTGTCATCTATTTAATTGTTTTTAAAATTTTATCAATATCAAGTGTTGAAGAATGAAAACTTTCACTCACCTCACAATCGATTGAATATTAAACTATTGGCATTTCTTTCAAATGAGGAACAATAGGTATATTGGTTGAACCTTCTGTTTTTCGAAGTAAAATCTAGAAAATAATATCAATGGTAATTTATGATATAGGCCTAAATTAGTAATTGTAATGATTGACTGATTAAACTATTCATCCAAGAAGAATTTTCCAGAGAACATGCTATGGGATATGCTATCCAACAATATGTTCTGTTACTTGTTGAGCAAAATATACATTCAACTACATATTTTTCGAATATTGATATTATCTATAATGACAATGTGAAGTACAATAGAATAGTATTCGAACTCATTGCAACTTCTTCATTATTAATCTTATGCATATTTTTGTGAAATATCTTCTCAGACAATTTTTCATCTTTGTGAGAATGATGATATTCCTATTGTAAACCGTGAGAGTAAGTTTCTCACTTTTTGAGCATGAATTAGCATTATGATCTATGTATGATGTTTGTCTCATCATATTTATCCAATTAGCGATAATATCAGCACACCACCAAGTCAATAGGTAAACCACCAATTATCCCAGACCCCTATCTTAGAGTCAATAATGGCATCCGACTACCAATATCATATTCAGGTAAACATCTATCGACTTGATACATGTCATCAGAAATCATGATCAATTTGTAATTTACATGCGCAATTAGAGATGACTATGTAAATGTAGTATATGTATGGTACCATGAAATATTATGTCATTACAAGATGAATAGAAGCATGAAAGGCAAGATTACCTGAGTACGTAGTGACAGCTTGTTACGACTCAGTCAGCCATTAGGACATATTAGGCAGAGGGTTGACAGGAGTTCCATGCCTCTCAATGTCTGCCTCATTAATGCAAAGACTAATGGACTGAGTTGCTCATCCTCCCAATTTGCTTGTCGAACTGTGAAGTTCATCTCTAGGGAACATATTATAAATCTTGAGTAAAGTACTTGTATTTACGTATTACGTGTAACGTTATGTTTATATAAGGAACAAGGGTTTGAACAGTTGCGAACTCTATAATTGAAACATATTTTTGTTCGTACCTACAGTATAACTTTCAAAATTTGATCCTTGTTGAACAGTTAACAGAGGCTGAAAAGTAAGAAGACATTTGAACTGGTTTAGTGCTGTTTCAAGTGTCTTTTGTCCAGTGTAAAAGCAGAGCAGTGGAAATGAGTGAAGCCCACCCGTGTAGTACAGCCAATGTATGAACAAAGAATGTTGAAATGTGAATGAGGAGGATTCTCTTATAAAGTGATTGAAGTATTTATGGACAAGCTTTCAGTTTTGTATAACTAACAGTTGTCAACACAAAATTCAGCAAATTTAAATGAGAATTTTGTATACTGTAGTAATTGGAAAGTGCACGTAAGTTAATTTATCAATTTCAAGCTTTATCAAGTCGAAAAAATAGATTGTTAGAAATAACACTTACACGCTCATTTCAAAACAAAGCTTTACTTTCCAATAAGTACCTTAGCTGTTGCATAAGTAGAATAGAATCACTTTCTAGTGTATTAATTTTCAAATCATTGTTGGAATAGAATAAGTTCAATTGCTTCCATTTATAGACTCGTTGTGAGATGTTCTATTACTTCACGGCTTGCAAAAAAACTTGTGTACCAGTACGAAGTATCAGTTTGAGACGATCATTAATGATATAACTTATTCTCCCGTAGGAGACGATTAAAGCATGCTGTACACGGGGACAGTACTGTCGGCCAGTTGAATATCTGTAGCCAATTACAGCCTTTGTCTTGTCATTGAGTCAAACAACAACAGCTGTGATTTGCTACAGATATTCAACTGGCCGGAAGTACTGTCCCCGTGTACAGCATGCTTAACCATTGGTCCTTAAAAAGCAGTCGTCTTATTCAATCATTATACCCCCCATTTCCCACTCACACGCCTAAGTCCATGTGGGCATCACCTTTAGAAGAAAATGAGAATAAAATTTCGCTTGGAGCTCAAAATCATCATAAGTTGATAATTATGTACAATTTAGGTTACGGTATTTACAGACAACCAAATAAAAATAATTTTTTTTCTATGAGATTCGTGGGAATTTATTTTTAATTATATGTAAAACCAATATCAGAAACCAATTTTGCATTTCTATTTACACAGGATTCATTTATTCCCGCAGGTTTGTCTCCCCAAATGTTATTCAGAATGATTCACTTCTAACACTAACAGAACTGGGAAAGAGAAGTACTGAATGTGAATTAGTGGTTGGCAGAGGTGAATATTCTCTCGAAATTTCTCTATTTTTGCAGAGAACAGACCAACACACATCTTTCTTTATCTGCAGTGTCCAATTTATTTTATATTCGGTTTAATTTGAAATGTCAACTACCGTTAGCATGAAATATGAGAGCGATTCGTTTCATGCTTAATTAAATACGAATGTGTTTCTAGCTGCATGACTCTCCATTAGTGTACCTTTCTCAGAATTCTATGAATTTTCATAACCTCCAATTTCCTGTTTCCTAGGGGAGGGATATCGATCCTAGCAAATATTATTTTTCGTACACTTGATAGAAAGTAGCCAGTTTCGATCTACTTGACCATAATCTATCAATTCTCAGACCTTAATGTACCTATCGATTGTATGGAAAATGGCGGACGTAATTGCCCTACTCCAAATTCATGATTTCATAGCGTTTTGATTATGTTGACAAAAAAATCATATGTTTTATTATAAAATAATTTTTGGAACATTTCATAAGCAGGCCTACTGAATGTTTACTAAGTTGACAATGGATTACACTCACGATTCGTCTTGTTTTATGTGAAAAAATATGGCATATTTTATTGAGAATATGATAATTTATTACAAATGGGTCGTCTGTGTTGTGTTTATGATTGTGAATATCCAAGTATGGTAATTCAATTCATATTTCTATTTTCACGTTTCCTAAAAACAAGCTCTCAATGGACATATTGGTTAGAAAAGTTTTCATCAAAATTTTGAAGTGGAAGACAGTTCGATAGTGTGTATTAATAATTTTGAAGACCGTTTTATTATCAAGAAAGACGTTTTTCTTGTCATAGACGATTAACCAATTGGAGTGCTACGAGAAAAACATTGGAGTGCCAAGAGAAGTGACGCATTTCCTTCAATTCCAACAAACTAGGCTCCTATGTGCTTTCTGTAAAAGTGAAAGACAATAATTATTGAAATCAGTGATCTGCCTTGTGTACCAGTTAGCTTCAAAATATCAAATGATTAGGTTACAAACAGTGATTAATTTGTGACTATAGCCCACAATACGGTAGGCCTACAACGCCGGACTAATTATATTTTTTCTCAAAGTTTAGATCTGAGATATGTAAAGCAATGGTAAAAATACACAACTAAAAGCTTGAATAACACTCTAAAAACAAGTTTTGAGGAGTTGAAATTACATTTTTTGGATGGATACTGAAGTGTGAAGAAGACAATAAGATGTCTCAAACTTGCAAGCGAAAGGAAAAAAAACTGAAAATATTGGGGGAAAGGTTCAGAGACGTAAGAAAGTTGAAATGAGAAGCAAGTGAAGTAGGCTAGAAACATGTTGGAAAAAAACTGATTGGAATTTGAGTGTCTTGAATTTCTATTTTTCACATAGAATAATTGACCGAACGTAAGTGAGGTCTAAGATTCAAGTCGACGATTTTGCATTTGTTTGTATGTATGTATGTATGTTCCGCATTTACGATTGAACGCGGCAATACATTCTAATGAAATTTGACAGGGATGTTCCTCTTAAAACCGCGCGTCGATGTATATGTAAGGTTTTTCGACAATTTTTATATTAAGGACTAGAAAAGGAAAAAAGGATTCAACTATTCTCTGATATAGGTATACTCCATAAATGATTTGATAGTATATTTATGTTGATATTACTAAACATGTGATATTATGATGCTCATAATAAAAATTTTTCAAAAACTTCTACTTCAGATGATATACTTTCATTGAAGTCAGCTGAGATATTCCAGATGAATATTAAGGTAAGTTTTTCCTTTTTGCGAAACGGTCAGACGGTCGACCGCGGGCTGACAACAAGAGCTATGATTGGCTACAGCTGTTCGACTGCAGCCGACCGTCGGACCGTTTCGCATGAAGGAAAACATTATCACAATAATTTATAGAGACTGATGCCCGGTTTTTCAAGCACCCTCAAATTTTGACGAATCGTGACGAACTGATGCCGACACAGACGGTCGGCAGTCATGTCACGCTGACTGTGGCCACTGCATTGCTGACTTTCTCGCGCCAATCTGAACGTACCGTGAATATAGACAGTGCTTTTATGATGCAGGAAACATGGGTGACTTCGTGAGGTCTACGGTTCACCCAACTACTAGTATCATAATGATTAACAATAAAAAATATGCTATTTCTGTCTTATTACTCCTAAAGAACAGCAACTTGAACTATTGCTATGCCCATATTGCCGCCACCTTGTTTTGTACATTAAGGTCTGAGAATTGATAGATGGTTATGACTTGACAGGCTTTGAAAGCCTTCATTTTCAGCACCAGTGCGGAATAAACGGCTGATATTTGGGCCTTATAGCCGTACAAGATAGGAAAAATCAGCTGTCAACAAAATTTTCCGTTGACTTAGCAGCGCATTCCATGCAAATTGGTCGACTGAAATAGTATATTACATAATGAGTTTGGAAAAGGCGGTTTCACAAACGAATAATTATGTTCTCCAAACAAGCGGTACGCGAGTTTGGAAAATAATTATGAGTTTGTAAACTTTTCCACACGAATTATGTACATTTTTTTTCGTCATACTAGACTGAGAAGGATTTATTAAAACCTCAAACAACTGAAAACATTAACTGAAGCCAACATAACCTCAACACAACACTAGCAGTAGCACAAAACAAACACACACAGTGAACTGTCATGGCGGCTCGTTTGACTCGTTTATCCATACGTTGGAGTTTGGAAAAACAGCTGTGCTAGATTTTCAGTGCTGTAATTATCATCGCGATGATGACTAGTGCTGTAATAATCATCAAAATGATTATTCCCGCATTCAGAACAGCTGATCTTTGATTCTCCTGTAAACGACAATTTTGCAAACGCAAATCTATCTTGGAAAGTTGTGTATTACATACGAGTATGGCGAAATAGTATATTACACCACTAGTTTTGAAAACGCCATTTTGCAACGTCAAGAATACGGAGATTTACAGCCGAAGCAATGAGCTGAGGCTGGAAAGGTTGGAGTATTCGCGACGTCGCGAACGTTTTTGAAACGTGTTGTGTATTTGTGTTTTTGGTACACTTGGAAGGCTGATTAGAATCAGATGAAGTTTTTATAAATATGAAATACGAATTCAACTTTCTGAATTCCGTATTGGTAGTTTCCGTTTTTTTGTTTAAAAATAAATTCAAGATTCCAATTCCTAGTTTCCATGTAAGATATCAGTCGCTAAAATCAATTCCCAATCGAAACAAAAGGTTGGGTGAGGAACAATTTGGAACAAAAATTATTGCTTGGAGAAAATCATCGGCTAAATCGTCTGATGCAATCACCTGGAAATGTTTGAAATAGTCGACTTACCTATTCAGTCGACCAATTTGCATGGAATGCGCTGCCATCTCAACGGAAAATTTTGTTGACAGCTGATTTTTCCTATCTTGTACGGCTATTAGGCTCAAATATCAGCCGTTTATTCCGCACTAGGGTGGAAAATGAAAGGTTTCAAAGCCTGTCAAGAAGATCGAAACTGGCTAGTTTCTATCAAGTGCATTCTAATAGTACATTACACTACAAGCACAGAAAGTAGGTCTTTACGGTATGAGGATAGTTTCCTGGGCGAGGCTTGCCGAGCCCAGGAATATGTTATCCAAATACCGTAAACACCTTTCTGTGAGAGTTGAGTATGATACTTTTCGCCACACTGCGAGAATAAGAATAATAAATATTGTATAAGAATGTTTGCGGCGATCGCTGATTCGAACTGAAGTAGGCTAAAGCAGAAAAGCAGTGCATTGTCGCCCGATCTAGCGGCCGGATAGGTAACTACCAGTCTCTTTCTGTGCACTAGCTCCGAAAGAGCCCTCTTTTGGAGCTAGTAGCAAAACCGCCTGTAAATGGCGTCTTTCGAATCACTTTAGTGCACAGAAAACAGCTGCTTTCTGTGCAGTGTGGCGAAAAAAGCCTTTCTGTAAAGTGTACCAAAAACACAAATACACAACACGTTTGAAAACGTTCGCGACGTCGTGAATACTCACCTTTCCAGCCTCAGCTGATCGCTTCGGCTGTAAATCTCCGTATTCTTAACGTCGCAAAACCACGTTTTCAAAACTAGTGGTGTAATATACTATTTACTTAGGAATATATTTCGATAGAATGATGATCACATTCTCTTGCTTGTATTTCCTCTTAATCGATTGCGTTTTCTTCTTATTTCTTGCATTTGAAATTCCCAATTTTTTTTTCAACTAGTCATCGAATATATATCATGATGAACTGATGATATTATCTTCTCTAATTGTAGCCTATTTAACTGCAACACTGATTATTCAGGATCTTCTCGAAAGAATTGTTTTGAAGACTGCAGTAAGCACATAATTTGACAAAAGAACGGTAAGAAATCTCTTCAGGCGCTATTGTAGGCTATTCTATTTTGCAAGTTAGTTCAAAGAAGAGAAAAATCTCAGTTTGTCAGTAATAAACTTCAAATCCATTATGTGGGATTATAATATCATCGTATAATGTGTTATTGTGAATCGAACATGATTTTATCTTATTTTGATATTCACTAACACATTGGACCTTCATGCGTTGGCTACTTTATTATGTGTTTTGGTATACCCCAGAGCATTGTATAATGTATATTGAATGAACTCAACAGAAAATTCTATGATCACAATTTGTACTCGGCCGGTATCACACAGTTACATTCCTATCATTATTGAGAGTTCTCTCTATCAAAACGGAGTCGAGTTTTCAACCCTTTCATATGATTTTATGAGTAATAGGAAATATTATCCTATCATGTTATACACGCCTCTCTTTCATATGAATCGTTCGTAATTTTCTTTGAAAAATTTTGAGATGAATAATCATTTCGGAACTATAATTTCATAATTATCATTTCTCGGTAGCCTGTAATGTAATTGAAAGAATACCTTCAACACTTCAACCTTATTGGTGCAACGCCTGATATCGCCACAGAGACAGCCTCAAGTCGTGTATTAACATGGGGGCCCTACTGTCAATTAACAAACGCACTAATTAATTTTGCCAAGCGCCACATCAACACTCCGCACAGAATCTTAGCGCAAGATCGATAGGCGCACGGTACAGCGCATGCGCACAATTCACTCAAAGTATTTTAGCCGTTTAATTGCTATCATATATTATTAACTTTGTAGCTGGGTTTGCTGTTTCGCGATCGCGAGTGGGCCATCTGATATTTCTCCCCTTTCATCCTCTTCATCATCATTCTCCTTTTCTAGCTGCTCCTCCACCTCCTCCTCCTCCTCCTCCTCCTCCTCCTCCTCCTCCTCCTCCTCCTCCTCCTCCTCCTCCTCCTCCTATTCCTCCTCCTCTTCTACCTGTTCCACGTTCCTTCCCTTCATCCCATTGTTCTTTTCTTTCTCCTCTTCTAACTGTTCCTTCTTCT
This sequence comes from Sogatella furcifera, assembly GCA_017141385.1. Taxonomy (NCBI): domain Eukaryota; kingdom Metazoa; phylum Arthropoda; class Insecta; order Hemiptera; family Delphacidae; genus Sogatella; species Sogatella furcifera. Next base: position 22,700,724 of record CM029552.1, on the reverse strand, counting down.
CCTTCTCCTTCTCCTCTTCCTCTTCGTCCTCACCTCATTCTCCTTTCTCTTCTCTAAACTATCCTTCCTCTCCATCCTCCACCTTTTTCTTCATCACCTTCTGTTACCTCTCTCCTTACTTATCTTCTCCTCCCTCTTCTTCTTCTTCTTCTCCTTCTTCTTCTTCTTCTTCTTCCTCTTTTTCGTCTACTATTTATTTTTTCCTTCCCCACCTACACCTTCTTCAAAACACTATACATTACATCCCATTCAAGCAAGCCTTCTCCTAAAAAGTCCTCTCTGATTTCCCATCCACACATTCTTCCCCTCGCGAGTTCTACCACCCACCCTCCTCCTTAAAACACCTAATCGAACCATTGTCTCCCTCACTCACCCACTCTCTCCTTGTTTCTCTTCTTCTCCTCTGATCCAGCACTATGTTGCACTCCACAGAGTAATACACTCAAACAACAATAAATAGCAAATTAGCGAGCGCGGCTGCCTAACATAAATCACGTGATGGTGTGAAAAGTAGCACTTCTGCATTCCTCCATATTCTGGCTGAATTCCTTGAAGATCTATTTGAAGTGTTTAAGATTCCTTGGTAGGAATCGAGAATAAGCCTATTCAGTTTTCAACTGTCTATGGCAAGTTTGAAAACTGATCTAGACTTTGCTTTAGGCTATTTATCTCTATGAAAGCTCACTAGTTCGGTGGTAAGTTTCACTACATGACATGACCTTCATTTGGACTTTTATCATATAAATTAGTTGAGGAACAGTTTTGGGCATTATACCTCATGTACTTATGTTTGTATTTCATCGATTGAATAAATGATTACTGATTAGTTGGAAATATTTGCTAGTGAGAGGACAATTGAGTTTGAATGTTCCTCATTGTATAACTAATCTTATGAATTATGGAACAATCAATTGAATTTCCTGGCTTACACCCACAGAGTTGTGGAATCACTTGTAATAACCAGGCTTGGATGGATCAGTGTTCATTCATAATAAAAAATTCTCTCCGGCAGCTGGCGGTCGGAAAGAGTGCATTTCAAATGCAATTCTATGATAGCTCAAATCAAATGACTTATAATGAGCTATTCAAGGTGTGAATTCAAAAGTGCCGTTTTCGAAAAACCCATGAAAACACCATTTTTGGCATATTATTCGCCATTTTCTCCGCCATTTTTTATTGGATTTTTTTCGTTCATGGCTCAAATTGCAGGGCATAATAAGGGCATTATAAACACCGATTTTCAAAACGATCAAGTAATTGGTCGATTTGTAGTGATTTTTCAAAATTTTTCATCCCCTAATTCCACCCCTTACCCTTGGACAAATTTCGCTGGTCAACGAACTTGACCGAGATATTAGCACTAATGATTTTTGTGCAAAATTCAGTCGCTCTCCGACAAGCCCTTCGGGAGTTATCGTGTTCACAAGAATCTGTACATATATAAATAAATAAATATAAATATATATATAGATATATGAATTTGAACGGACATCAAATTCGTGTTCTAGGGGCTCGGAAACGTGTAAAAAATATATCACATAATAAATTTTCGATTGTCAGGGCAAGACCAATAGTGCATTTCTTCGAATGAAATGCACTAAAATGAGCTGTCCTTATGAATGCTAGTACTACTTCCACAATCAGTTTAAAATTCTGAATGATTATGATTACGATGAGAATAATGATGGAGGAAATACACCGGTCGCCTCAAAACATAACAAGGAGTATCAAAGTTAGAAGGTATCCCAAAAATACAGTAACAAAGTGTCACAAGGAATTCCTAAAAATCATCAAGCTATCATAAAACATTACAAGCTAACTGTGAAACAACATGTCACATCTTTGTCACCAAGTTCGTTTCGTCATGCGACCCCTGACTTCTCCCAACTCTTGACACCACCAAAGCATGTCTCCTCCAATTATTGTTTGTTGCCGACAATTTGCAACATTATACTGGCGGAGGGTGACAATAGCCAGGAAGGTGGCCGAGTGAGGGTGTATCCATCATATTTGCAGACCTTTGCTGGGGGATGGTGGGAGTTATAGAAAGAGGAAGAGCAGGGCTAGTGGAAGGAAGAAGGTTGGAGTGGGGTGTTGGAGGGTGATGGGAGAGGAGAGATTCGAGAGAGAAGATGATACAGAATGGAATTATTTAAGAGGGAAAGTGATAGGGAGAGAATTTTATTATTCCGGAAAGTAGGTGGTGGGAAAGAAATTATTTGAGTGAGAAAGTGATAGGGGAAAGAATTATTCCAGTGAGAAGGTGATGGAAAAGTAATCATTCAAGAGAAAAGGTGATAGAGAAGGAATTTTTGAAGAAAGAAAGTGAGAGGGAGAGAATAATTATTCTAGTGAGAAGGTGGTAGGTAAGAAATTATTCGAGAAAGAAGGTTATAGAGAAAAATTATTTTATAGAGAAAGCGATAGGGAAAAAATTATTCAAGTAAGAATGTGATAAGGAAGTAATTATTTTAGATAGAAAATTTTTCCTAGAGAGAAAGTAAGGAGAGAGATATTATTGAAGGAGTAGTGGGATAGGGAAGGAATTCAAGAGAGGAGGTGATAGGGAACAATATTTTTTTCCAGAAGAAACTGATGAAAGGGAATGAATTATTCGAGAAAGACAGTGTTTGAGAAAGGATCTTTGAAGGAGGAAGGCGAAAGAGGAAAATGATTAGAGAAAGAAGATTATAGGGAGGGAAATATTTTTGGATGGAGAAGGTGGTGAGTAAGGAAGTATTCGAAAGAGAGAGAGTGAGAGTGAGGTGAAAGGGTGGCAATTGTTGGACGTGGATGTGGAAAGAGGATGATGAGGGACGAGTTTATGGGGGAGGGATTCGAGGGGTGGCACCCAAGATCAGTGGAAATAGAATGTGAAGCAGGCAACCCAAGTCATTGTCAATCTACTATCGTAATAGGATGAATGGTATGAGTTGGTGCAATAGGGAATGAGGAGCAAACGGACCCCTTCAATTTCAAGGGAATTTCTAAGCCACCCCGAAAGCGACCGACTTCAATTTGCCCCGATTTAAGTGATTACAATTACTATCGGGAGACCTCGCTCTCGGGCGTCGACCCCCAAATTACTATGTCGCTGAGATAATGTTAATTCGATAACCTCCATCAAATCCCTTGTCCAACATTACGCCTGCAGGGCATCTGCTTCGATTCCTTTCAAATGACCACAACAGCCTTGTATAACGCCCTCTGTCATTATCACAACTATAATACTCCACGTCTACATTGTAGATACAGGCTTTGCAATATCATTCTCTCACTAACATGAGTATAACACTTCTACAATATAGTTCTTCGGCTAACAATATCGCTTCCCACTCACCAATATCACGTCCTGCTCCAATCGCTTTTACTAAGAGGTACTCTATCATAATCACAATGTATAAAGTATATTCTGTAAGTCTACAATGTAGCTTGTATGTATGAAGTATACTCTGTAAATCTACAATGCAGCTTGTATTACAGCTTAACAATGTTGTTCTATCACACTTCCTTCTCCAATAACTGGTCCTCCCCCTCTATAATACACTAATTCAATTATTGTCTTATTCATACACTTCTTTGATTTTGAATCTATTGTTGTAAATATTTGATCGTGTAATTGGATCACGTCAAGACAGATTAATAGCTCTCTCTGATGATAAGAGTGTAGATTATGATTATCCCAGGCTTGTCCCACAGTTGGACGTCATCCTATATTATCTTTCACTCTTGTTCCTCTTTCGTCATTTCGCAAACATATTTCATAATTTTGTGGAGGAACGAGTAAGAGTTTTTGAATTCATCAGGACTCATCTTGAATGCCTGTTAGAGTATACTAGCAGTGCCAGTGATTAGATTCCTCAAACACTATTTATTGTTTAATCCAAAGTTGTTGTTATAATGGAATATTATTAGAGCAGAGTTTTTGACCAGTAACATTGATCGAATTCCTTGATTAAGTTATTGAAATCCATGCTCCCTCAAGTGCTCTTGAAAAGTATTCTCAATGGAAGTCATATTTATTATTCTATTTATTAAAATATTCAATTCTATGTAGAATATGGGAAATCATGTTTTTCATACATTAGCGCGTTTTAGAAGCTTCAGATAGCCCTAATTTTGATTCGGTATACGAAACGAAGTAGCAGAAAAATTTTAACTGTTACAAAAAATGTAACAAATTATAATTTGAAATGAGAATAAAAGCAATAGAGTTTAAAGTAAGACTAAGTGATCAAATCAGGTTCTTCATTCGAGAAAATGTTTCTCCTGTAAACAGTAATCCTCTATATTAGTGAAGTAATCGTAATGAGTAGGCACCATCTCCCGTTCATACCATCAAGGTAGATAATGAAAACAGGTGTTCATTGTTAGTACGCCTACATGTGAGTCTCTCCCAGAAAACGAGTGTATTTAATCGAAAGCGTCAAGTTTAGCGTCTTTCAAAACTCAATTAATTCCGTACCACAGAATCGGCAGCCTGTGATTGGTCGAGAATAGTGGCACGCTATTGGTTGTAAGCATCAACGGCAGTAATCTTGTGTTGTGCCTTGAAGTTAGGGAAGGAAGTTGGATTCAAACCGCATCACTTGGCGAATCTCATTAGAACTCGAATCATTCAGATTCACGTGTACCAACTTCTCGTCTCGCTCGATTTTCCAAGAATGTGTGGCACTGACTGAATCACTGATCAGATCTAGACACCTAGATGTGGTCTAGATGTGGTACGGTACCATTGTGACTAGCTTCTAGACGTTCGATATATTTGTGGAATATATATTTAAGGAATTGTGGAATTTATATTTATTTCATATTATTATATAATATTTATATATTTTATTTAAAATATTTTCAGGTTATAAAGTTCAGAAATTTATAAAACATATATTGATGAACTCTTGATAAGGTCATTTATGCCTGGTTTCGTGAGAATGATTAATGGTTCATATCATATGAATAGAATTGAACTGCTAGAAAGTTGTTTCTACTCCATAAGTCTACTAATATCTAGTATTATCAAACGAGAGAATTTTCTGTAGTTTCTATGGTGAGTCCGACCCCACTAGACGTCAAAACTGCAATTATAAAAGAGTAGTAACCAAGTTAAAAAAAGCAAACAACTGTAATAACTCTTCGATTAGAAATCCATATTTACATTTCTTATCCAATTCCTTTGATATATGTGCTTTTTATAGATGAAGGCTACTGTTCAATGCTATAAGATGATAGATGGAAAACAAAGATAATAATGAAGAAATCATGTTCAGACTCCAAATGGAATGATAAATTAATGGCCCTTAGTAGTTCCCTATCTTTGCAGTCGAGCAAGAAATTTATGAAAGAAGTGGGAATGGAATGAAAGAGAAGTGTAGCCTATATTCGCGTGAGAATGATAGGGAACGTGAGAAGTATATTTGTATCAAAAGTTTTAAAAGATGCATTTCGTCTATCATGCGTTTAGGTAGTAACTTAGATTGATTTCAAATGATGTAACATATAACTTAAAGTTTCCCCGAATAACTTTATTTTCCCGTCGAAAATCAATGTCTTCCAAGTATAGAATATGTCAGTCATCGGAAGTTTGATATTGCAGCAGGAGAATCTCTCAATTTATCGGTTGATGAAGTTTGAGCTCCTCACACTCCAGTGAGAATACATAAATGTTGTATTCAACAGCATTTAACAGGCCATTAAAACGATAACGTGTAACATCAATCTGTTCATGCGATAGAAAAATACAGTAGTTCCATTTTTATTCGTCTGAAACATTTATGACTCACCAGACAGTATTGTAACTATCAAATTTTCTAGAATGGTATCATATTTATGGCGTCGATGAAAATTTACAACCTTTAAAAATGATTCCAGCAGTGATGATAAGGGTAGAATAAGAATGGGATGCATTTTAACTACCTGCCGATACAACAGATGATGGATCTGTTTTCATAAAATTGTCCTGTATGTAGCTATATCGATTGGAAGCGACATTTTATTGACACGAAAACAGTGTATTTGTATCATAGTAGAAGAGAGCTTGTATTTATAAATTCAACATGGAACTTGGATACGTTAAGTATTGAAATTCTCCTGTTCTAACATGCTAAATTTAATCGATGAGAGAAATTCAAAGTTTACATAATTACAGCTTTTCATAGAAAATACTACTACTATTCACTACTGCTGCGTTAATTGAAAATTTGTTTCGCCACAGAGTTTATTATTGAAATAATTATATCTCTTGGAACTGAATTGTTGCATGTCATGAGGATAATTCTATTATTATTATTTATTCATGGAACTGGTTTTTTGTGTATTGAGAAGATTAGTCACTCAACGAGCTTTCAATGAAATAGAGTTCATATAATATCATGTAGCTTGTTATCTAAATGTGGTGAATAATTTTGCTTTGAGTATTCCTTCAATTGATAATACAGTACCTAAGGGAAAAGCACCAGTAGTGGCCACTTGAATAGTATTTCCATTAGAATACGGATTTGATGCCTTCAAATGGGTTCTAAACCTGCTAGAGGCTTGGCTTATGCTATTTAGCAGCTGAATAATTTAAGTAGGAGCTCGCAAAGCATCATTAGAGATTTTGAAGAAAAATTTATTACTTCTATGTCACTCGAAAACGTGGTTTCACTAAGACGTTCAGTTTTCTCTTAGATGTTTCAGTAAGAAGGCGTGTATACAAATTGTTGTTTTATGACTGGAAAGTTTGTAAATTTCGCTATTTCTGGTGTTAGAATCATTTTCTAGAATGTCTAGATGAAATTCAGAAGGTTTCTAGCCAAATATAACACATATTTTGGCGTAAAAGCATACTGGCCACTACTTGAGCAAGAAACCGTGAATAATCTAGTAGTGGCCACCCAATAGATATTGTTGTAGAAGTTGTAGATATTGTTGTAAAAGTTGATGTAATTCGAATTTACGTTCTCCTAAGACCATTTCAAATAGGTTACAGAGGAAAAAAAACTTTATAATATTAATTTTCTGGTTTAACCTCACTTTTCTGATGGCTCATAACCAACAACAACGCATTATCATTTTAACTCATTTTAATGTAACCTATCACTATTTTTTGTGTTATAATCACGTTCAGGAATGTAAAATTAGCTCACTTCAATGATTACAACAATCAGCTTGAGAAATTGAACTGTCAATAAGCATAAAACATCATGTGGCCACTATAGAATCATTGCCTGGCCACTACTGAATCACAGTGGCCACTTTAGAGTCAAGATTGAAGTTCACGAAAAGTTTAATAACTAAGTTATTCAAGAATGATTTGGGCTACATGTTTATTGATGAGATAAATAATGAAATGTACCCACAATTCCTTGAACATGGCCACTACTCGTACTTACTATTAATACGATTTGAGTAACTTGTTATTGGAATTTAACTTATAGTTTGCTCACACGAGTTTTCTGTGTATTGCAATACAATACCACAACATTATTGGAAACATTGAACTTTAACTCACTGAATGTAGATATAGAAAAGTCTTCGAAATTTGGCAATGTCAAGTTATGTAAGGGAGATTCGCCATTGCTCCTTCATAATATTCATGTGATCAAGTGATAAAATGGCCTTTACCGTAGAAGTCAATATCTCAATTCTTATCTTTATTATTTTAAAATAGATTTTTATCAAACTCATTCCATTTGCACTTTATTTAAACGTCTTACAGTCAAAGCTTTGCGAATCACTAAGGGTTAAGACTAACTATTAAATATTTAAAAATAAAACTGGAAATCAACAACTCCCACAAAAAAATCAATATACTAATCCCTGGAGAATTTGTTTACCACGTACTTGGATAATTGCAAAGTCTCCTATTAATCACTGACTTTTCTTTAAAAACTTTTTAAAACAGACTTTTTCTTTATTTTCATTAACTATCTATCTTTCTAACATCCAGCTCCATAGTATTCAACTTATTGTTCTCAATAAGTTTTCATTGCTTATTATATCTTTTGAAAACCCATTTCCATGAAATTCATCTAATTAATTCTGTACTCAATTCTAAAAACAAACATTCAAAAACAGTTTCAAGGAGACGAGACAGATTGCATGTAGAACAAGCTTGTGACTACAGTATACAAGGAAAAGTCTTTGTTCAAAGTAGCGACAAGTCTACCGTAATGTGACGAGTCTCATTAGGGGGATCTTGCCTAGTTGCATTGGATGTTAACCGGTGTTTAGAGTAGACAAAGACAGCAATAGGATACAGAGTGCAATGCATACGCAGAAATTAAACGCGATTTAATTAAAGTGCTGTTGATGTACGTTCAGCATCACGGTATGTTTGGGGACGCAGTGGCGTGTATTTGCATTGGCAAATTAAACGCATATTTTGTTTAGAAATAATGTCTTTCTGTTAATCGGCTGTGAAATCGGGTACTCACGTCTCTGCGGTAATAATTATTTACTTTGAAAATGAGTGGCGCTTAGACGATTGCAAGTACAGCTAGTTCGCAGGGGTGGCTACAGAATGCGCTGTTATTCACGAGCTGTTTACGGCTTCACAAAGCACTCAAACACGTCACACACACACTCATGACTTGATCTGTTTGAAAAGATCGCGACATCTGAAAATCATTCATCCCACTCACAAAAAGACTTTTCTAATTTTCTGTTTCATGTTCTGTTTTTAATTTTCTTTCTTCTTGTCTCGTTCCTTTCGCTGCTTTCCCACTCATCACTCCAGTTCTCTTTCATACAATCCCCTTTTCCCTGCTATCTCCATTTTATTTCAAATTTCCATAGCACTAGATTAAAGTTTCAAAATGACTTCACTCCTGTAGCGAATCAGATACTATACAATCAAGTTAATATTCAGGAATGAGTTACGTATAACAAAATTTTATTATTTTCAGACCAAATGTATTCCAAATTGATTTGGAATAAAACTGTAATAAAATTCGAGATTTCAAAAATGGAATTATATATTTCAATCCACTAACATTTTTTCTCGACAATTTCAATTTGATGGCATGATATATTTCTCTATTCAAGTTTCCAAATAAATTGAACTTATTTTTATTTTTTATGAAGTGGGTTGAAGTAGGAAATTTTTAAAGAGATAAAAATATGAAGTTATGAAATTCAAATATCGTGAACTATGACTAAGTTTTTTGAAACTTATGATAAAAAAAATAATTGGAGGGTAGTTGAATAGGAAGACTTGAATTTGTCGAGATCGAACATATAGAAAAATATGGGGTTATCGGTTGTTGAAACACCTTGTCTAATACCTGTCTAATACTTGTCTAGTTTTCTCAGAGAAATTGTCCGCACGGATAATAAAAAACAGTTGAACATAATATAAATTTTTATCTCAAACTTTATCTGATTTAGCTGATTATGAAATCTAATCGGAGTAAATAAGTTTGATTGCTCATTCTGTGCAAATTTCCTTTAAAAACTCTGTATTTTCTTGTCTGCCTTCCATTTCTTTCTATGTTTCCTTTTTCTCTCTCCTTTCATTTCTCGCTTCTTTCTTTTTTCCTTCCTCGCATTCATTTATCCCGCCATTCTCTTATTTCTTCACTCTCCCATTTCTACATTCTCATTTTTTCATCACCTCCTTCTCCGTTCTTTTTTCCCCTCTCACCAATTCCTTCTCTTCCACTCACTCTTCTCTCAAATCCTAAACAACTCTTCACCCATCACCACCATCAATCCCATTCTACTCTCGCTCTCTCCTCTTTCCACCTCAATGTCTTCTGATCACGCCAACGTTCAGCTTTTCCCACTTGCAAGTTGTCAGCTTGTGTCAGCCCTGTCTAGTACATTGCAATCTCTGCACAGATGCCACAGAATGTTTGGTTTGCTTACGTCACGCCCGTCAATGTTCAACATACATGAACTAACAACGCTTGTCACGTGATCATACACAACAGCATGCATGAGAACACACCATCAATGTGTGATGCATTGGCAATCGGAAGTGATTGCCGTTGGCAAGTGAGATATTTGTGTGGTTCCATTTAGTCTAGTGGGACTCCAAGTTTCATCACTACTTCAGGAAAAATAGTTTAGTCCTGATACCAGTCAAATAGTTCAGTTGTTTCTACTCCTTGTGTGCTAGTTAGTTATAGGTATCGATACATTTATCCAATTACACTGTTAGACGTTTTCCACTTATCAATGATTTTACCCTTATAGATCGGTCTTTCTTTTTTCTCAAGTAAATTTTTTTCTCTCCTCTATTCTCTCAAAATAAGGTTCACAAATTTCATTGAATCTGTTTAAAATTATGCAAGTTATTATCAATAACGATATTGGTGTTATGGCAGTAAACATATCGATATCTGGTACAATAGTATATAAAATAAGTCAGTGAAATGATCGATGGTTTACTTTTGTATCTTGATACCCATCCCTAGTATAGTCTGTCCAAGCAAAGAAGACCCTCTGATAAGATGGGAAAATGACTCCAACTCGGTCAATATTTGTTCAAGAATTATAAATGTGGTCTTATCAGTAGATCGAAATGTTTCCTACAATTTGAGACCAAATCAATAATATTTGTACCAACATTGACCGAGCTTGAATCATTTTCTCAACTTGCCAGAGGGTCTTCTTTGCTTGGATGGACTATACTAGTGGAGTAAATGTTGTGACTAGATTGAATAATAAATTCACTTATTTGGTATCAACAACCTTGATTGGTATCTCAATATTTTATTCAATCAGTGACAACTATGATAACTTCAAGTTTTTCTCATCCAATCAATCATTGACAATGGATGAACTGAAATTCATAAGCAGTAAGTATAAGCGGGATCCAAACACATAAAAATACCAAAAAAGTACTAACAAAAGTAGGAACAACTTATCTTAAGGTTTTCTAGGAGACTTAGGACACATACTACACAACAATAGGATCCTAGACTACACAAAAATTTGGACGTTTTGGTATTTTCTTGGCACTTTATTCCACTACATTTTTCAAATTTCCATTTCACAAATATAAATAGTTTAATTCAATGATTTGCTTAGAAATTGCAATGCCTGCACTAAAAGTGTGAACTTCTGAAACCAGAATGGATTAACCTTCCAAATTTATTCATTAATATCACAGAAACAAGTAAACTTATTGGTTAAAAACACAGACTAGTCCAAAACGTCTTTATACCAAATTTTGATTAATAAGTTCGGAACAATCAGGTTATATTCTTTTGCAGCACTTCAATCAATGATTAATAGTCCAGGAAAAATAGCGTATTATGAAAATTATATTAAATATTTGATTTCAGTTCCAATAAAAACGACGTAGGCCTATTAAATCAAACTTATCTGGATCTGAGTTGGCACAGTATCAGATAATCGATTAGTAAGAAACTTGAGAGTAGGTGCATCGATAAGGAGAGGGGAGAGTTATCCGAGAGGATAAACATGTATAGATTTCGAATGGACATTTGTGAAATTAATGTCGGGCCGTTTAGAATTAATGTCAAGGACCGGAGCTCTTGTTTGGCACATAGTAATAAAAGCAGGGATAAATATAGCAGATCAAGCTGTGTTGTTGGATTAAGGGAAAGGTTCCCTTGAAGGGGTGGGGTTGGGCAAAGGGCAAAAATCAGATCATGGATACTGTAGTGCCCTGGCTTCACATGTATTATTCATCTTGTTTTGCCTATCTGCGCCCACTCCAAGTCTTGCTTCTCATTTTGGCATATATATTCTTCTCAACTGCTCTTTTGGTTTAACCTCTCGAGCGACTTGCTATTCTTCTTCTGGTCACAAAATAATGACCAAATTCACTCTACAGAATAGCGGCCTTTTGTTTTCCTGCGGGTTGGGAATAATGATATCTTTCCATTTTGTCTCTCCATCTGTCTTTATTTCCTTGGTGATTGATGTTGAACTTATCTAAGGATCTTGATGAGTTTCTTGTTAAGATTTGAGGATATTGATTCCAGTGAGATCAATCTATCAATGTTATCAAATAAAACTGATATTAGCAATGATGAGAATATTTCAATATTCGAGTATATTGATATTTTATTAATAATTATAATGAAAGATTCACAATTTCAGATTGAATTTTTTTATCATCTTCGTTAACTGGGAATTCAATTTAATTATGTTGACACTATCTATATAATTATAACAATGAATCAATAATATTGATTAATATAACAATGGAATATTAGAATCATTTAATAAAATAAAAGGCCTAATTTCATAAATTTATGAAAAAGCTTGTATTTACTCACATTCGATGGAAAATTGCCTAATAAAGCTCTTAAATGATGAGAATGAGATATTGGCAGAAATTAATAGATAATAATAAAATATAAACTTTTTCTATTCTAGAATTCAACAATAATAATTATTTAGTATGCTTACAATAGTTACTATAAAGTTGAACTATATCTTTTGCTATTTATACTGGAATGTAGATGGCCTGGCTATTTTTCCATTCACAATGACAATTCTGCCTATATTTATATTTATTATCTCCTTGTGGTCACAATATTCAATATATCTTTGTTGATAAGTTTTCTTCTTACCTTGCTTCAACGCCTCTCTTTCAAATTTTTTTATAGCCTAGTTTAATGCTAATGCTCTATCATACTCTTTATCGTCTCAGTTTTTACAATATAGGTATTTCAGTCAATACAATTCATCTGAGGACCACGCAAGCTAAAGAGACACGGCGTCATTGAAACGATGTGTCTTTTTCCAACTTGCGCAAACTCAACCACTATAATTGCAGTACTCTTTTATGCTAACTTTAAAGTACGATTCATAAAAAAGATGTATTACCTCACAGCTCCCAGTTGTGAACTCTCAACTTTCTTTCCTTGTCTGGTCTCTCGTACGTAGATAAAGTTGGCTCAGGGCCCTTGGCTTTCATTAAATACATTTTACTCCCTACAGACGTTACCACAATTAATTATCCTCTTATTATGTGCAGAACTATCTTCACTATTAGATTCCACAGTCTCTGAAATGTATCTACATTATCTGATCACTTCGTTTTTTCTTACTCTCCTTGTTGAACATAGAAATTTATTATGGACATAGTCCAAATGTGACTTCTTAAAGTATTGAGTGGTAACACTGATCCACATACAGATATTTCTAACAACCTCCCTTCCATAGAACAAGTTTGAGAATTCTAGCTCTTATAACTGCTTGATCTGAGCTATAAACTTATTTTTATCACAGTAGTTCATGATGTAATTTTTCATGGTTGTAGTTCTCATAGTAAAATCATATTACAAGAATATTTCATGTAATTTAGGATATGGGAGTAATTCAGCGCGCTGGTACTTAACCTAGATACCGTTCAGATGAACGTACATCGCAACAACCAAATAGTGGATAGAGGACGATTGGATTAATGGATAATATACGACTATTATGATCATTAAGAACTACTCTTATAATGAAGCCGGAAAATTTTAATATCGAAAGATTTTCAGTTCTTGCTGGGTTGAACACACTGGGCATAATTATATGCTAGAAATATCTATATCTTATTAGCTTATCTTCTTATCTTATTATCTAGTAATTTTACTAGACATATTTGTTTCAAAAACGACATTACATTTTCATCAATAGAATCATAATTAGAACAAAAATAATAGAACCCTCTCTCGAGCAAAATACATTCTTTCGACTAATCATCGAATAGCAGAAAGTGTAGTATGCCGTGCAGTTTAGATGTGAGGATTGTGTCTCATGAGTTACGGGTTTTTAGTTGGTTGAAGTTTCAGTAGAGCTCCGAATCCATAAAACCGTTGTCGTTAGCCACTTCTCGAGATTCCTTCAATTGACAAAAGGGATGTTTCTATGAGTTACAAATCTGAAATCAGATCTTACATTGAAATGGCACACTGCAAAATGCGAAAGAAGAGTGGGTGAGCTCTCTTGACATAGTTCCTTATTTCCCCGCTTCCAGAGCGCAAAACTTTCCTCTGTTATGTAAGGTACAAGTAGTTCTAGCTGTAGTACAAGAGCTCGAATTGTGAATTTTGTACTCAATTCGATGCCTTAACTTCTTCAATCAGCTAAGAGCGTTCTTCAGAGAAATCCAACATCTAGATGCATACACCATTGAAATCTTGTATTTCTTGTGCTTTCTTGTACTAAGTTAATCTTCTGCTAGTATCTACCTGATTTGATGAATTTTTTTCTAGAGAGACTCTACAATTTTCTTTTCTCGTAGGATTGGAAAATATTGATTCATTCAATTTCAAGTATTGAGATTTAATACAATAGGGGAAATGGATTCCCATAAACTAACTTCATTCAAAATGTGCAAGAGAGTATTAACTCAACACAATAACTTGACTTTTGATACATTTTTTAAAAGAAAAACTGATATGTTTAGAGTGAATAGGGAGTTATAATTAAATAAAGAGAGTTATTGTGTCTAAAATAGACAAAAATGAAATATATTCATTTAAAAATTGATCTAGTGACAGTTATAATTTTCAATGCATCTTTTTTCAACGAAGCTCAAAATTTATAGGTTTATGTGAGCTACAGTGACCCTTCTTTGAGAATTTCGGCAGACAATACTCTACTAGTGCATACTACTTGTGTATTTCATAATCATTCATAATATTTACCTCATGTAGTATTTCCACTCCTACTGAAGTATTAGCTATCCCAATTCTAAATTATCAACTTCCACATTAGTAGGGCACTGATTAGGAAATATATAATCAACAAACCAATTTTTCTAGAAAATGAGAACGATTCAGCTACTATGGGAGCGTGAGATTTTTGAATTCATAATACTGATAAGAAGTGGAGATACTTGCTCCAGTCCATCTGTCTTTGTTATTTAGAACTTTCAGAGAGGCCTTCCCTTCTGTCATGACCATCCACCAAATTCCACCTACCACTGGGTACTCCAACCACTTGAGATTGCGTTCACAAGATCCCATCTTTGGCAGATTCCAAAAAAACTGGCGTTTGGTGATTAATTGTTCAGCTCTGTAAGGACAATCTTAAAGTGGTTTACGTCAGCGTAACTGTTAAACTGAGGTTCCTCTTGACTAGATTAGCTTTTGCAGACCCTTTCCTGACAATCCTGACAGACTAAGCATTAATGAAACGTATTATTCAACCGCCAATTCCCTTGGAATCTGTTGTAAAGTCTACCCAACGTTGTAAGAAGACGTTCTGGCAAGTTGGGAAAATGACTCCAGCAAAGTTAATATTGGTTCAAATGTTATAAATTTGGTCTTGAATTGTAGATCAGAATTTTACCTACAATTCAAGACAAAATTTATAATTTTTGAACAAATATTGACCGAGCGGGATTCATTTTCCCATCTTGCCAGAATGTCTTCTTGGCTTGAACAGACTATACCGGGCGCTCAAAACGAGACCGATCGCATTTCGAGCGGTTCACATTCGCTTTCATATGCGGAATAATAGCGCGAAAAGTATGTGTTGGCTGCATTTCGGCTTCTGTGTGCGTGCCCGGCATGAAAATTCGACCGACATTCTTCCGCCGATGAGACCGACACGTTTCTGTCACGATGCGTTGTGAATATCGGACCGACTCTTCAATGTCCACACTTCAACGCGACAGTCAATGCCGAATATCGAGCCAAAATCCACACTTGCTAAGAGCTCATTCAACCGTCAGATGGAACTAGGTCACTTAAAGCACCAATACTTATAACTCAGCACATTTACGTAATCGTTCTCTTTGTATTTTGGACCATTCATGTAAGTGTGAATTGTTACTGCTCATTCAGAAACTATTTTGTTGGAATAATGGAGGAAAAAATGTTTCCTAGAACATGATTTTCATGATGGCCAGAGCCAACATTCAAAAACATGGAGAATTTGAAAATGGAAAAACTTATTAGCTTCTATTTGATGCTTCAAGAAATAAGACATCTCCTATTCATTCATTCTTCTATTTCATTATCTTGAATTTATTCGTTAGAGCCAGTATAAATAAATCCGAGAATTTGTATTACAAATTTATCAGATTACGTCACACATGTATGTAAGAGGCAAATGAGATCAGATTAAGATCTGTTCAAACAAATAAATTTGGTTACAACTATTTCATCCTATTCAAGAAATAAGATAATTTTTCCTATAATAAATAAGAGAATAAATGATAAATGAGAAAATCTTATTTATTGAAAAAATATCATTATCACAGAAACACTAAAATAATATTGATTTCTGAAAAAAATCACTATACCCATAATTTTTGACCGATTTCTATAATCTAATGAATAACAATATAGTATCAATGCGAAAAGCTTGAACAATCAGAATAGAAAGTACCTATTTTACTACTACTAGTTGGGTGATCAGCTAAACAGCAATATACATTCTTTTCTAGTGATCTTACCAATTCACTTTAGCATGATCTGAATAGAAAATGATCAAACACCGAGTAGCAGAGCACAGCGAGGGTAGTTTGCATTCCAGCTAGAGACAAAAACAATTTTATTAGTATTGTAGTAAGAACTGGAATCTGAGCGAGTTCAAGCACGAATATTCCATCTTTTTGCTCCCAACAAGTTCTAGTTCCTCTTCAACATGAGACAACACTGCTGCTTCAAATTTATCGATTTCTATCTTTTTTACTCCCTAGAGTGGAAATGGCAAAAGTTTAAAGCATCCTTACAACTCTGCTTGTTAGCATTTTGTTTGAGACTTCTCCGGTGTACCAATTTTCTGTGCAATCCGAATCCCTTAGAACTCGTTTTCCAATACAAGACCAATAGAAACTTGATATCCAGTACATACTAGTGTGATCCTTGTGATGGGATAGTGTTTTATTCATTTCTCGTGTTATAGTTGGGATTCATGGAAAGGTTATTTTGTCGGTGGAACATCCTTTTAGGACTCCCCACCAAATATGGCATACGCTAATAATAATAATGATGATGCTAATAATAATAATAATGATGATAATAATAATAATAATGGAAATGAGATCAAATTTGATATGGAAAAAATATTGGTTTAATAATCGAGCAAGGATAACGAATTGTTCAATAATAGTGTTCAATTTCGCTTAATAGAGTTCTAAACAATGTTTATTATATATTCAAGTAACCTTAAATACTAGAAGAGGAGAATATAATAGACTTGAATAAAATCCAATAATAGCTGTTCGAAACTGGTAGAATGGACTATATTCTTATCGAGTAAATTCACAAGAACTTTGACAAATCGAACATTTATTATTTCAATCTACATCGAACATAACCTTAGCATTCAGCACGTAGCAAGCCAACACTCGAACACAAGCTGGTGCAAACTATTGCCACCAGAGTGCACCACCTCCCTACAGTGATACAATACTTAACATATTGAAAACAGTTGGGCCTATATCAATACTTATTAGAGCTGCAAAATTCTAAAGGCTTGGGAATGCTAGTTTCAGATTAACTGTTGTATGAACTGACAGTTCTGATATGATCCAAATTAGAAATGCTAACATTGAAAAGTGCAATAATTCAATTTACCAATTTCTTCCTTCCATTCACAAACCTCGAGTGATGATGATGGTTGAACGCCATTCAAATAAATACCAAATTTTAATTCTCCCACTACGATATTCTGTAGCTCAGATATATCGATACATAATAGGGAAAAAGGTGAAGAAGATTGAGGCTAATAAGAGGGAGAAAATCTGTTCAAGAGCAAGAAGAGAAGAAGGAGGCAGCAGAAAATGGGCCTAAGAGAGATGGAAAAAGCAAAGATGTTAAAGAGAGGAGGTATTAACTATATACTTCACTACAGAAAAAAAGTAGTGGGAGTCTAGAGTGGATAATATTAAGAAAGAGATGGAAAAAGTAAATATATAAGTAGATTTGTAGGAGGAGAGAGAGAAGAGAAGATATGATCAGTGACTTTACTGTTGGAGAATCAAAATGTCAAGAGCAGACTTGAATTCGTCCACAACGCATTTTCAGAGTCTAGGATCAATTCGCAAAGTCGATCACTTCAGTATATCTCCAGCTGGATCCGTCGTCAATGCCCGTCTATGTAGTTTATAATAACATCAGTTCTCAAGCGCAGACTTCTTTAAGCAATGCGCAACTCGTTTAAAAGACGCTGGAGAAGCGTCGTCATCCTCTCTAAACCAATCCCGATGCTCCAAAAAATATATATTATATTTTATCGGCACTGCCATACACATTGGAGATATCTTGGAGACCTCTTTGCAGATTCTAAGGATCGTCTACACAATATGACTCATATATGCATTCCAATTCCAATATAGTATAAATGTATATTCACACTATATTTCAATGTGAATTCTATATGCTATGTCCCTGTGTATTGTGTCTTGCCTGTTTTATTCTGTTATGTTCTATTTAGATTTTAATGTGAATTCTATGTTATGCCTTAGTTATGTCTTGAATGTTCTATTGTGTCAGTTTACTCTGAACAAAACTCTTAGTTTTTTCTGTTTTCTCTCATTAATAGTTAACTCCAGTTTAAATTTGTTCAGAGTCACTGGCTATTTAGTGAATGAGCAAATGAATATATTTATTCGCAGAAACTTATAAATAATCTATGTAATACAAATCAGAACAGAGTAGAAATCTTCACCTGATTTTCCTTCCAATTAAATAGAGAAAAAACTATTGAAAACATGAAACATAATTATTTCCGAGTTCTATCTAAGAACAACCAAAAAGGGATTGAATTTGAAAAAAGAAACAATTTTCAAATTGGTTCACATCAATATTATTCAAAAGTTTCGATAAAAGAAATAAGGCCTACAGTTGAATAATAATTATAGAAATAGTTCATATTGAATATCAATCAAGCCTTTTATTGTTGAATATCACATGACTTGAATCATGAAACATCTGTATTATTGTATTGTATCATCTTCATTGCTGTGATCTGTATTTCAAGCATATCATGTCAGCAATTACTCTGATGACAGCATTAAACAGACAACTTGATTCAAGGTAGAGGTCACAATGTTCTGTGACATGATGTGAACTTCAATGGGTATCACATGAGCTAATGTCACGTATGCCAGGAAACAATGGTCTCTATTAGTCGAATGCAACGTAGAGCATCTTTCATTATAAGATGAATAGTAAATCACTATTGTAATGTACTAAAATTCTAGAATTATTATCTGAGCTCTCGCGAAGCGATTTCTTGCTCTTTTTATACAGTATTTATCTATCATAGATTCCTCTATTGTGTGATTGTGTTTATATCATATCATATTCCTTATCGTATAACCAAGAAATTGATAGGACTTTTTTCCTCATAATATGTATTCTCAGTCATATCTCGAGTAGTGTATGCACTATTAAACACTTAATAAAAATATAATAGAGGAGATACTTTCATTTAAGAATACATGAAGAAAAGAAGTACGAAAACTCCTTCATATTTCTATTCAAATGTTCTATTATTGTTTTATATGTGAATATACTTACATTATTATTATTCTATTTCTATATCACATTTTTGGTAATTATGTACTTCTTACTGCAGTGAAAATTGTGAAAAAATCTCACTTTGTATTCCTAGCTTTTTTCAAGCTTTACTGATTGAAACAATTGGAATTTGAACTTAAATGGAAGACTCTACGTTATTGTATTTCTATAATCACTGAGAAATCAGTTAATTTTTGGATTAATGCATCAAATTGATCACATTCTCATGAACCCTTTTTTTAGCTGGTTCAACAATTCTAATCTAAATTTTTTGTTGTACTTGATCTGTAATAAAAACACTCATTGATTCGCAACGATCCATCTTTCCAAATTCAGACCGATGCAATTTATCCTCATATCAGAGTTCAGAGCCAGAACAAATACCATCAGCTTTATGAAGTTGACTTTCGGGGACAGATCGATCTGGACTGAATGAGAGAGTCAGTTGAGCCAGCTCCAATTATTATCACGGAGCAGAAAACATTGGCCGCGGAGAGGATTTAGAGCGCATGGCTTAACAATTTGTCGTACAAAAGTTGAAAGTCGCCGCCACGAAACTCGATACGAACAGACACTAAAAGCCAAGGGGAGAAGAGGAGGAAGGAGATGAGAAAGAACAAGGAGAGAGGAAGATAAAGAGGGAGACTCACTAGAAGAGAGAAAGATGAGAAGAAAGAGTTACCATTCTGATTCGTTCCTATATAATAATTCTTCGAATATATCTATGAACCGTATGAGAGAATATAGAATGTTGCCGTTGCCAGAGACTTCGCCAGAGACACATTCCCAATCAATGGGAGGGGGTCCTATTTCGACTCCCCCCCCCCCACCAACCAAGACTCATCTTTCCCCTCACCCTTATTTTCCAATGATCTGAATCATTCTTTCTCTCTTCTCCTACATATCTCTATCCTTCCGCTACTTCACAATAACTTCCAGTAGGATTTAGGTCTTGCATTCAACGATCAGCGATCTCTTTCGGCTAGGAAAATTGAATTTCCCACAATGCCTCGCCTGTGATGACGATGAAGCTCTATAATCGGCTATTCTCAGTTCTCGTCTCAGTATGGGTTTAGTCACAACAGTGTGGAGCCTAATAGTGCTGGAAATGTATAGTCGTCATGTTGGACGGTAGATTAGTTAAGGGTTTATTCGTTGAGAGAGTAGAAATAATCGCAAGAAAATTGAGTGGATGGAATTCATTTTCAAAAAGCTCTAGAGGAATAAAATAGAAAAGAGGAATGTGAATAATAATTAGAGTTGTCATCAACATTTTTCAAATAAGATTCAACGAGGATATTATTCAGATATAATCCTAGTACTTCTATCAATCAATTTTTTTCAAACATTATTCTTTCGAATTTTGATAAGCATTTTCTTCCTAAGAGTAATAAGAGTAAGAGTAATAAGCTTGTAGGGTCAGCTTCAGGGTATGTGAGAAAAAGCGAATACGTATATGATAAAGACAGACAAGAGTGACAAGAGTATCGTCAATTATCTTTCAATTTCAAAATTTATTTTAAATAATTATTGTTTTAAATTGGTAACTTCTTAGGGAACTTGTAATGGCGAAAGGAGCCAAGTATAAACCCATTTCGCAGAAAATATCAGTAGTTAGGCAATTATTGTACGAACATAATTTCCCACTCCACATACTTAAACTGCTTTACAAAAACTTATCAGGATCCACAGAGAAGGAACATTCACATCACAGCTGCAAGAGACTCATGTTTGAAGTTTCGTGATGTCAACAGAATCATTATTTCTGAGTTTACTACCATTACCCGTGATTGGAAGTTGAGTATAGCTTTCTATTCTAGATAATCGGTGACTTCATATAGCATGTGACAAGCTGGTAATCTGTATTGTCAGTGACAAGTTCACAATTAATTGTAAGCGTTGCTCATACTCAGAAACTCCTGAACTGGAGGGTAGGAAAAAGCGTCAATCAAATCAACTCCAAGCTGTCGAATCTTTTGTGAGAGACAACAATATAATTTCCGCCTTCTTGCAAACATTAGAGTGGGAGAGAAGGGAAGGAGGGATGCTCATCATCCAATTTCGCGCCAAAACTGAATAGAGACCGGATATGGTTTCCCGCGCGCGCGCGGGAAAAGCAAGTTTCGCGCCGAAAGTTGGCGCGTCTATGGAACATGTTTCTATCGACTTCAAACCAGCTGAGCCTTGGCTCCTACGCTGAGGTCGCACTGCCGGTGGGTGGATAGGATTGAGAGTGGATAGGCTCATTTGAACTCAGTTTTGATAGTAAATAATTGGAAATAATCAATCAAACCAAACAATACATTACAGAAAGCCCATAGCCGAAGCTATTTCCCTCCATTTCCAGCATTGCCAGAATAATATGCTAACCCAACTTTGTGTATATTTTTTGAGTAGTTGTGAAGGTGATTTATGATTTCGAGTGTTTTTCATACATGATTCCATTTTTTTATGTTTCAGTATAACCTGCAATGGACATTGGACACTGCGTTTCCTTCTCAGAGTCTATATCTGCAACAACTGCCGTCATCATGTACTCCAAGATTAGTGATTCCATTCAAGAAACCGAAATACATTTTTGGCGGTGATTTATCATTGAACAATAATAACTTCAAGTTCAATTATCATCCTCGATTGGAACACTTCTGATACGTGTTTATAATATTTGAAGAATGCTTTGATTTATCAGAAATATATCTGATTCGAAATGACTAAAAGTAGTTTTACAAAATTTATATCACAGTGGTTGAAATTTTGAACTTAGATGGTATATAAACTGATAGATCTATATGGAATAATTTAGTCAATGTTTGATTCACTCCTGGCAGTTTCAAAATGTCGTTCACGAAAAATTAAGAAAGAAATTCGTCCTTACAGTATATAAAATACTATCAATAAATCTTTTATGAGAATCTAGACTACTAACTGTGGGGTTGGAGTTTCTTCAGTAAACAAAGTAATAAAATTAATCCAAACAAATACGAATTAGCACATTGAGACATTGTGAGTTTGCTTGTTTTGGGGGAGTGGTGAGATCAAAAGAACTTTCACTCATTCATTATTCCGTCTAATTTAGACACCTCTGTGGAATTCCTTCAAGGTATTCTAACTTGTGCTGATTACTTAATTCTAGTTGCTTACTCAAAACTTTATTCAGATTTCTCTTAAGCCAGATTTTAACAAAATTAAGGAATAATAGAATAGCAATCTTCTGAAAAGATCAAATGGAATACCAAAAACTGATCCGAAAAGTTAATTCTTTGAAATACAATAGCAACCCGATTATAGATCTAGTATAAGAAGCAAAGATTTCTGGCAAGATGAGAAAGTACTCCATTGTGGTCGATATTGGTTCAAAAATTACGAATTTAGTCTCAAACTGTAGGAAACATCCTCATCTACAATCAATTAGAGACAAAAATCATGATTTTTAAAACAATATCGACCTAGCTGGATTCATTTTTCCATCTTGCCAGAATTTCTTCTTTGTTTGCTCAGACTAGAGTAATGCGGCATGTGTCTCGCAGTTGAACTCACGTTTGAATTCATGGAATCGATGTAATTGATGAATCCATGAACCATGAATATTTCACTTGAGAATACTGAAGTGATCCAAATAATGTATTTATGTTATTCGAATAATTCAACGTAAGCAGTGTTATCATTGCATGCTAACGCTTTGATAACACAGTTACAGTGTATAAACAAGGGATGCGGTTACTATGGAAACGATAAATAAACAGAATACGTAAACACCGGTTTGTTGAGTTCATAGTCCACCATGCATCACAATTATGCCAACAGACAACATACTCCATACGAAGAGAGGTAGGGAATTGTAGTGTTATTTCAAGGAACATTTACTTCTTTTGTTGTAAAATTAATAGCGATATGCCATTCTTGATAAAATATATTCATGATAAATCTTCTCTTATGTATCAACTGTAGAAGTTATAATATCGTTTTGGTCCCGACTGCCTGAAAACTAGTCGTTATCTCGTGATGATTCCTCTCATTACCCACTCACATGCCTAGAAGCCCATATGAACATCACTTTTAGAAGAAGAAAAGGAAAAAACTCCTCAATCTACAATTATATTTTCCTTACTTCCACTGAAAATTACTTCAGATAAAAGTTTATTCATTCGTGGAATTCCATGTCCTCCTAGCAATAATGTGTAAGGTGAAGTGCCTGTATCTTTTACTGTACAGCACTTAACTTGTTTCGTGGGCACGAGCCGCCAGTGCTCTCTATATGTTTTGGACACCTTTTTCTCCAAATGTTCCAATAACGTATGCTAAAGCCTTAAAGGTGTATCCTTGAGCCGGTATAAGGCTATGGCGGTTCTATATTATATTGTACAAAAATTATATATATATTTTTTTTTGAGGGTGATGCCCACATGGGCTCTTAGGCCTGTGCGTGGGTAATGGGAAGGTTGATGATGAGAGATGAATGGACCTACTCCTTAAGGTGGGTTCCGAACCACCGGGAAGCGATTTTTGAGGCTCATGAATTGAATTCAGAGGAACCGGTCACCGTTACAACAGTGGGGGTAGAGGCACGTCGCTTATCTAATCTCACCGATTAGACGCTTACTACCACTGGGACAAACCGCTTGCCTATATTGTAATGACGCATTTTATTATGTTACTGTATCCGATATTTCATGATGTAGTAGGTTACTATTGTGTTTATCATTATATGCTGTACAATATACAACACTTTTGTAAATTGCTTGTTAAAGAGAATAAAAGACAATAAAGACAATAATATATTATTGAAATGATTTGAAAATATAGTATACTCACATTTGAAATTACAACTGACTATAATAGCCTGAATCGGCCTCATGAAATCTAAGAGTTTGTTGTAGCCTATACATAATGATAAAACAGTAAAATGATAGAGCAAGCTTTGAAACATTGCACAAATGATACCTCATTGATAATACAACATGAACATTCTCGAAATGTTCGAAGCAATTAGCAATTAAGGATCTCCCTATGTGCAATAAACCTCCCCATTGTAATGAGCTGTTCATGTTTTCAGAGCCTCATAAAAGCTATTCAAATACTAGTGTGAAATACGAACTTGAGAAATAATGGAGCGTTTCATTACTGAAATGGACCGTGTAGAATGTGAAAAAGTGTGTAGGCCTTCCAGCAGGTCCCCTGAAAAGGGGAAAATAAAATAAATGTTGTGTGCTTGGCTGTAGCTTAGAGTGTGGGGGGAAGCTGGCCACAGAGATAGTTCTGGAGGGCCTCTTGGGTGGGGAGCGGGGTTTGCTTGGCATAGCAAGATAAGGTGGCGCTGTCTCATGAAAGACTCACGCTTCATCAGGCTTCACCGATTCGTGTCTTTATCGGCTCATTAAAAGTCATCTCTTTCTCTCTTTCGCTCGAATGCGAACCGTGTAAGAAAGGATTACCCATGCCACTGATACCCCCGAAAGCCCTATCTCATTTCCACTCCAAAGGTGGCACACTTTCCGCCAATGAAAATCATTCTTTGCCGGCTTAAGTTGTAGGGATGCGGTCTAGAGACTATCTCTGACAAGAGCTGGTTATGGAAATTGCAAAGGATCGCCGTCATTCTTCCTAAAGTCTCAGAAGAATTACGTCTATTCTCTAGGGTAGTCCATGATAATAAAATGAATTCATGAAGAAATGTAACGATTATATTCATCAATAACATTTTATTAATGGCCCAGTACAGTTGGTCCAGTACAGATTATGGACTTTTTGTCAATAGCTCGACAGCCCATGAAGGGCCTAGACCTGCCAGCAGCTGATTGTCAGTTTCATATTCACTCCACTATACAGCAGAGGTGAATAATCATCAACAAGAATAGAGGTAATGTGTGGTTAGCACGTTGATCCTCTCAACCATAAGCTTGCTTTTGTAACCAGAACACCTCTGAATAACATTCATTTGTAATAACATCAGTTAAAGTGTAATGCAACAATTACTATTCCTCCAAAGACGGGAAACGACTGACTATCTTTACTAACGGCAAGCCAATCTCCCAAAGGAGGGTACATTTTTTGCACTATTTGCAGAAAACTTACAAGCTTTTGCTTCTCACAAGGAACAAACTAGAACACCTTAATTCAAGAAACAGACAAAAACTCCATACAATTTCAAAGGTTCAAGAACAGACATGCAATAAATTAAAACTCTCGAGTGAAAGCATAGAGATGTTACAGTATCAAAATTGATACACTAATTGATAGGCATCGAACTCAGATGAAATACGAGTATGTCGTCATACAACAAACAGGTGGAATGACAACGGCCAAACTGGAAAGAGTGAGACCACAACTCACGCGGAGTCGACCGGTGGCTTTCCAAATATTCTGGCCATGTCCATAATTCACCCCGGCCACGAGTTAAATATTGTGCCGGGATCCTGTCCCCCAAGCGATGTAAGTTATGCATTTAGGGCAGAACATGGACTGTTGGTCCATAATACACCCCCCTGACCCCTCTAGGTTCCCCCCCGGACCAACAGGCTCCCCTCCTGGGCACCCAGACCCCCTTACTAGCTAGCCACCAATACTATCCATCACCCGGGGTAATATAGCTGAGGCTCAATCTATGCACCGAATTTGAAAATGGAAATGCGCCGTCCAGTAGAGTGAAACACTGTGAAGCAGTCAGTGACAGATCTAGTAGCAGATGCGGGATATGTTTGGGATTCCTAGGTTTTTAAGTAATCCATTATATTATGTACAGATACCATAGACTATAACCAGGATGTTTCATGAAATGTATGACAAAGTCTCTTGTTTTGAGCTGATATTGGAAAACCCAGAACAAAAAATAGTGATCTTGAATAAATAAATAAATAAATAGTTTATTAATGGAAGCAACAGGCTTATAAGCCCATTTTGCCTCCTATACACAATACAATAATTTTCAAATATCATAAAGTAGAGATGAAAAAAAAGTAAAATCAAACATAAGTCAATATACAAGCAAACTTTTGACTAATTGCTAGTGAAAAAAAAAAAACATTTTGAATAATTTTAAACGTAAGAAAATAAAATAGAGTCTGATCAATAATTATTAGGTAATAAATACAAAGAAATTATATTAAGTTAGAAAATCAAAAATTGTAACAACTACGATGTATTATGATAGAACAATGGAAAATAATAAATAAAAAAAAAAGTAAAAGACAAAAAATAGAGGAAAGAATGAAAGTGTCTGTGTAATTTACTACCACTTAATCATACTGGAATACAGGCAAAAACCCCGAAATGATAGATCGACCGCTACTCCACCAAACCGTTTGCAACTCTGCGGAATTTGAATGGGGAGAACCAGAAGATATCTAAGTGCTGAGAATAATTATTGAAGATTCTCTGAGCTCTAATCAAAGGAGAGCTATTATGGCTCACTGTCCTGGATCGAGGAATACTAAATGAAAAAACTGAACGGCGAGCAATGGTATTAATGTAAATATTAATTTTTGAAAGTAGTAACGAAGAATCAATTCTGTTATTCAATAAATTGTAAAGGAAGATAAGTGATTTGACATCTCGTCTGACTTTCAGTGATCTGATTCCAAACATATTTCTTAGAGAATTAGTGGGGAAATCAAAGGGACAGAAAACACCCTGTTTTTTATAATAAATACATCTTAAAAATTTATTTTGCAAACGCTCGAGTATGTGAATCTGTTCATTATGATATGGATTCCAAATCTCACAAGCATATTTCAACAGGCTCCTTACAATTGATTTATATAAGACTAGCAGAGACACAACATCCCTGAAAGACGAGCACGTCCTGAGGATGAATCCCATCCGCTGATTTGCTCTACTAGCTATGTAATCTACATGTAGATTGAAAGAAAGGTCCGAGCTGAAAACTACTCCCAAGTCCCTGAACGACTCCACCCTTTCCAATGGAATGCCATTTATGAGGTATACATGACCAAAAGGGAAAAATTTTCGAGTGAAACTCATGAACTTACATTTACTCACATTAATTTTCAGTCCATTAGTATTACACCATCTGGACAAATTATCAATACCATAGATATCTTATCTTATGATATCTTATCAGATACCATAGGCTATAACCAGGATGTTTCATGGAATGTATGACAAAGTCTCTTGTTTTGAGCTGATATTGGAAAACCCAGAACAAAAGATAGTGATCTTGTATCGATATTCACTTTTCAAGGGAATTCGCATTCCCTACAGACTACAAATTATTTCTATAGGCTACCTCATTCACGATGACATCTATAGCAAATTAACAACGTGAAGAAACAGAACTGCTATTTTGCGATGTCAAACCATAGCAGCGATACGACACAATTTCGACGAAAAAATTATTGTGTCATCATACACGCACACAAACTCGCATACAAATGCTACGTATTGGTTGAGGTCTGTCGTGGCCAAGGTAGCCACCTCATACACACACGCCCGCACGCAAAACGTTTGTTGATTTCAAGTGATCATGAATAGGGTATAGAGATATGGAAAATAGTTATTCCATAACTGCAGGAAACTCAAAACAGTCTCCAATTCATTCTAACTCACAGATATGAAATATAAAACACTCAATAGGAAGTTGCATGTTACACAGGGCTCAAAAACGGGAAACAATGGAAAACTACAAAGCTATAGAAAACATTAATGTAAAATCCTACTCAGCTGGGAAAAATTGGAAGAATTTGGATCTAGGAACAAATACTCAATAGAAAAACTCTTACAGATACTCGGATAAAAAGTGATCGACAATAAGAGCTAGTTTTACATAATTACCAATTAAATTTAGTAATAAAGAATTAAGATATGAATCACTTCAGTTGAACAATCCACGGTGGTGGATTTCTATCAATTGCATTTCAGTGCGAATATGATTGGACAAGTATAATCTCTATATATAAAAGCGAAATGGCACTGACTGATTCATTTATTCATTCATTCATTCATCACCAGAACTAAAAATCTACTGAACCGAATGCGTTCAAATTTGGCAGGCATGTTCAGTTGGACGTTTAGACGCGCGCTAAGAACAGATTTCAAAAACTTTTCAAGGATACGCCAAATATTTCAGTTTTTCTATAGTTTTTAAACGTTTTCTTCATTTTTTCGAGAACCAATCGGTAGAAAATATTGATATTTGGTGGGCAGGTTCTGATAAGGTCTAGAAATGTTGTGTTAAAATATTTTTGCAATCCGTTCAAGATTACGCCAGTAATCGGGTTTTCAAAATTGTAGATGTGTTGCGGGTTGCATATCTTCCGCCTTGATACGACCAATCCTAACTGTAAATTCAATGGTTCAGCGAGATTTTAGATTAACTAATTTGGAAAATCAAGTTTGAATCATTGAATCAAGTTTCAAACTATATATACTTCCGATATACTTCCCAAGGTTAGGCTACGCTTAATATTAGTGTTTTACTAGTTTTTGGAATTTTCGGAGTTTTTCTTAGATTTTTCTGGAACAAATTGGCGAACAGGTCCAAATCAGGTGTAGAAATGCTGAAATAAATTTCGAATTCCGAACGGAATTTGCAGGCGAGCGAAGCGAGCCTGTTTGTCTCAGCTGTCACTGACAGAGGTTTTGCAGGCGAGCGAAGCGAGCCTGTTTGACTCTTTTACACTGCCTATACTGTCGGGGGTCCAGGGGGCGGAGCCCCCTGGCTAGGCGGAGAAGGCGAGCGAAGCGAGCCTGCCGGCTAGTATTTTTATAAAGATATGTTTGTAGGCTACTGCATTTGAAATTCCTCACCTCCAGTGGCTACTCAATACTTGAATGTTTTGTTAACAAATTGGAATAATACTAAACCCAGAATGAAAATCAATCAAGGGGAAGGAGGAAAACCTCTACAGGCTTCAGAATAATTGAATCTATTGTTGCTGATAGAATTATAATCAGAGCAATTGGGTTTCGACAAGTTGGACGAGACTGCAGCTTAGCAGCCAATTTTCAAGTGAAAACACTTAGGCATTGTAGATAATTGGCTTTATTTTCTTGGCCACTTGAGCAAGATGGGGTGCAGGATACAAAGTGAATATTCTCTCCCTCCTCTCTTCACCAAAAGGGGGGAATCAAGGGGGAGAGGGCCCCCTCTCATCCACCAATGATGAAATTGTGCCCTGGCGTCGTCGCCGTGGCTTATTACATGGGGCCTTCCATCAGAAGTCATCCATCTGCCTTGGCTAGAATTGACTTGATCAATCATAGGGCGCTCATCTCTCTTCAATCAACTAATCCATCATCGCGTTCTTTTTTAGCCGTGACATTCGCGATCTTACCACTTGAAACGCTCTCTCGAAACTCCTCCTGTTATCACCCTCCCACACCTACTCCTTTATCCCCCAACCCTTCATCATTTTTCCTTCTTTCTTCGTCTTTCTTCTTATCATATCCCGTTTTTTCTTACTACATTCCTCACTATCAAAATCTCAGTTCTTTATCACGTTTCCAAAGATTTTCTAAATAATTTTCTCTCACCTTTCTGTTTTAATCACATACTTCTATCATCTAGTTCTTAGTAATTTCACATTCTTCAAAACCTTATTTTTTTTCTTTCTTCAACCAGCTTACAACATTATTTTTTTCTTCTTCCCTCTCCTTTATCCTTCTATCTTCCAATCCTTGTCCTCAACACTCTTCTGCCATTTGGTTCTCACATTGCTCCCAGAAATTATATCTTTCTTTTCCTCTTCAACTAACCCAAGTTAATCTTTTTCCATTTTCCTCGCTTTCTATATTTTTCTTGAAAGTTCCTTTGTTTCTCTCTGTCTCTCTTATCATCGATATCTCTCACTCATATCTTCATGTTTCATAAATGATCTCTTATAGAATGCTAA
>CM029552.1:22641088-22669947 GCA_017141385.1 Sogatella furcifera | reverse complement strand
TGAGAAATAAAATCGAGTAATCAGATCTCCGATCCATTATTTTTCGTACGAGTCATTAGACTAGGATACCAAATAATGTAGTAGCAAAAACAAAAAAAAAATTAGATTGTGTAGTGCAGGTCGATCTCAAACAAAAGGAAATTGAAGTCTGCTATACTATGTAGCAGGAATTAGAATTTGTAGAACCACTCTCACCTTCGTCTACATGAACAAACATTCCGACATCTTCATAGTTTATATCTTTCATTTATTTATTTGATAATTTTTTAAGGGATGATACTTCCAATGATATGAAATGACTGTTGAAAAAAAACACTATCCAAGTTTGTCCGATTTTCGACAAAACAACACAATTTATTGATCAACTAGATTCTATTCCAATTCATTACGTTACGGGAAGGTTGATTTATTTGTCAGTTTTTTAATACATTTGAAATATAGTGATTTGGATAACATGTAATAATGTAATTCTTTTATCATGGAGTTACACGCAGTCACAAAAATCTCTATATGCAGAGGTTGATATAATTGACTCTCAATACTGAATAGGTTAGATGTCAGATGTCACAGGATCTTGATGGACGACCAATAATTGAATCAATCAACATCATTATTGACACCTACTACATTCCAACATCAATATTACTGCCCTCCCTTTAGAGGTCGATTTCATCATCTGTATTCGTATTCTGTATTCTGTATTCTGTATTCTGTATATATGAGCAGTGACAACATACATTTCTTTCAAAATCTGCTACAAGAAATAAATTGGGTGGACCTTTATAGAGATGACAATCTAGAATCAAAAACCTCCTCATTCCTGAGTAAGCTGAAGAATATTGTGGACTTGGCATTTCCGATGAGAAACATAAAATTCAAGTCAACAGCTCCTAAGCCAAACAAAATCTACAGTGCTGAATTAATAAATATTAAGAATATGTGTCATCTGCTCTACGACGTCTATCTCAATACTGGTGATAATGAAATAAAGATACTTTACAAACTTAGGAAAAAAGAATTTAAGAACATGGTGGTGAATTTAAGAAAGACACAAAATGACAAAAAAATTACTGAATCCAGAAACAAGAGCAAGGCAATTTGGGATATAATAAAAAAACACAGTAAATCGACATCAATAATTAAGAAAAGTTCTTTGAACTCAAATCAGTTCAACAAATTCTTTATAGAAAACACTGATAAAATTGTAGCTGAAGTTGAAAGTAAAGGGTCCATTGTATATGGACCTATGTGTGCAATGGACCTATTGAAAACTGATTACTGCGCGCCCACTTCTAGATTTGAATTTGAAATGGTTGAAACAGAAGGCATAATTAACATACTTGGGGAAAATTAAGGGGAGCAACAGTGCTGATGTCTATGATATCAGTCCAAGGATGCTCAAACTCAGTCTTGATTACATTGTTGATCCTCTTACACATCTGGTCAATAGTTCAATCCTTGAAGGCGTCTTTCCACAGAGCTTGAAGTTGAACAAAGTTCTACCCATACATAAAAAAGGTAGTAGATGTGACTATAATAATTTTAGGCCTATAAATATAACCACTACTGTTTCAAAAGTATTTGAAAAGGTTTTAAACGACCAAATTGTTGAATACTTTGAAAGAAACAATCTTTTCAACAATTCTCAGTTTGGATATAGGACTGGGAGAAACACAGTCAGAGCAGCAGTTGATCTGTACATGGATTGTCTGAAGTCTTTAGAGAACAAGAAATTTACTCAGACCAAATTGTTTGACCTGTCAAAAGCATTTGACACTGTTTCTCACAAACTGTTGCTCGATAAGCTTTCATTTTATGGCTTCCAGGATAGATCTCTGAGACTGATAGAGATCCTATCTGGGGATCCGATTCCAGAAAGTTGCTTTTGAGGGAACTGAGTCGGGGTATCTACCTGTCTCTCATAGCACCTCAGGGGTCTGTTCTGGGACCCATTCTATTTATTGTGTATATAAATGACCTACCAACAATTGTAAACCCTCCAGCCAGAAGTTATTTGTTTGCTGATGATTTGTGTGTCTTTCTGAGTTTGCCTACAGTAGTTTCCTTGAGTCGTGCTTCCCAGGACTTGGCTGAGTCGATTGAGAGCTGGTGCAATTCTAATTTATTATGTGTTAACTCTGACAAGGTTCAGGACTTGATCATCAGCTATAACAGAAGACTCACTATGAATGAGAGGAAAGAAGCAAAGTTTCTGGGCTTTCCACCCTGGACACATGCCTGAATTGGTCCCAGCATATTGACATTGTTGCCGGCAAGCTGAATAAGGGAATCTTCTTGATTAGAAAGTTAAAGTCTTGTGTTAGCTTGGATGTTTTAAAGGTGATATATTATGCTCACATCCATTCCCATTTGTCGTATGGCACAATACTTTGGGGTTCTAGAGCTTACAGTAACAGACTTTTTAGAATTCAGAGAAAGGCTATCAGACTGATGTGTGGCCTACCCAAGCGATCGCGGTGTGAAGAGCAGTTTAAGCTTCTGGGAATATTGACTCTGCCTTCAATGTTTGTTCAACAGAGCCTAATTTATGTTAAGGAGAATCTGGAACAGTTTGTAGAACAGGGGGTAATCCACAGTCATTACACTAGAAATAGAGGCAACTTGAGAACTTATCGATATACCTATTCTAGTACACAAAAAACATTTCTATTCTTTTCCATCAAATTGTTCAATTCACTTCCAGAAAGCCTCAGGAATATGGAGAATAGAATGTTTAAACCTCATATCAAACGTTTTTTGGCTACCAATCCTTTGTACAAAATAGAAGATTTTTATATGTTAGCTCGGAATATGTAGGCTTATTAAGTTACTTTTATAGATATAGATAAGTTTCCAATTCATGTGATATAGGATACTGATAGCTTATTGACAGTGCTACTTACTAATATCTTTGTACTTTGTATGAAATATTGTATTTGTTATTTGACGCTTGTATTTTATCTGATGCCCTCAGATAAGGCTACAATAAATTTCATTCTATTCTATTCAAAAATACTCACAGAGCGCATAGCAATCATTCAAATTTTTGAAGAATACATTTTCTAGACCTTCAACTATTTCGAAATATTTCTTATAAATAGCTCTTAATAGTCAAGCGAATTAACAGTGGAAATATTATTCAGCTTTCTCAATAATCACTCAGCATAGCATAGCAGTCGTTCAAAGTTTCAGGAAAAAACTTTTGGAATTTTTGCACCCACTTTCGGAAAAATGTCCTAGAATAATTATCAATCAGCTCTTAGAGGTCGAGTAAAATAGAGTATGGAGGTATTTATTGTATGTAGAAGGGAGGTATGTGGGTAATGATAGTATAGAGTATGAAGATCGGGTAATAATTATTATGGAGTACAGTATGCAGAAAGTAGATTTTCCAGCGTGAACGTGGTGTAAGAACCGCCTGCCGAATTACAAGGTTAGGCATTGCTGGCTCCAGCAGCGGCAGCTAGCATAGTAAGCGGATCTTACGGGATGAACAGCGATTAACCGCCGCTTCTAATCAGATTTAGTACTTAGCCGAGAGATTAATGCGATAAAGTGGTCAGAACCCAAGTGCTGATGATGAGCATGATGCCCCCCTCGCCATAGCGTGGCAAATGACGACGCTGCTGACTCTAGCTTGCATCTCCAACAAAAGGGTTCAACTCCACCTGAACTACGGATCCAACGATTTCAGCTTTCGGTTCAAGTGACATCATGTGAAGGTTTCAGTCAATGTCAGTTCAGTTAGGATCAGTGAGGATGAATATGTTCGGATTTGGGTTGTATACTCTATAAACTGCCTTCTTAGCTTGTACGGACAGTGGAGTGAATATGAAACGGGCAACCAGCTGGTAGGCCTAGGCCCTTCGTGGGCTGTTGATGCGTGGACACAAATACTCTACAAGCTGCATCAATTCTCTATACGGTTTATCAGTACTTAACAACGTGTTTATATCAGTTTGGTATTTGAGGATGAATATACTAACCTTGAAAAATGCCTACAGAAATTTAATAAACTTATAGATTGATGGAGAGAATATTTATTTCTCTCCTTGAAAATCATTGAGAAATTCTACTTATCAATCTCTCTAGTCTCCAAACTCTGATCACCTCTATCATTCAACTAGCTATTCACCATTCATTATTTTTTATGCTTTTTGTGAATTCACCAACCCTTGTTCTCTTTTCCTCTTAGGTTTCAATAATTATTCTTTGTGCTCTCTTGGCAACTCTCATTCCCTTTTGAATAGATTTTTACATAGCTTTGTAATAAGCAATATATACAGTTCTGTGGAATTGCATGTTCACAGTGTTACTCTTCTTTGTTACTCAGATACCATGGCTACACATGAGCAAATTTCAGTTGCAAATTCAATTTAAAGCCGTGACATTGCACTCAAGCCTCAGCTGCAGAGCATACAACGATACACCTTTATTATCCGTTCTCAGAACAGATAGTAAGCATGAATCTTTTCCGTGGATATTAGTAGTATGCTTCCAAAACTAATCAAACAGTATTCTGGCTCAACGTCAAACAAAACCTGTTTCAAACCTTCCTGTTCACATGCCGTGTCAAAGAGTTCACTCATCAGAATACAAGCCTACTGTTTTCCTCTTACTCGGAATTTGCTTCTCATCGATCGGCTAGCCGATTGATCACAATCGCACAGGCGGCTCGTCGTGCCCACGAAACAGGTGAAGTGTCACAATACCACTTCAATGGTCACGATATAATATATAATACCAAATGGTCACTTCAAAAAGTAACGATATTTAGTTTTCACTGCTGGAAATATTCTCTTCAGCAAAACCTCCACTTGTGGGCGACTTCTCTCTTTCTACTGATGACTTAGATGTCATGCAAATGACATCTCTGTTATTAAGTTTTCTAGCTTCCACACATATGCAGATGACCTTCAGATTTATGCAAGCTGTCCCATAACAAAAATTAACGAGACAGTTTGTCTACTTGAGACCAAATGAAAGAGAAATGAATTTCGCCGAGAGGGATTTTAAAATACGGATGCAAGTGTTTCCAATTCAAAGTTATAAACTTTTAAAGTAACGAAATAATTCCTGTGAAAAAAATATGGAGTTTTCAAAAAATTGTAACTTGGAAACTGTTGAAGATACATAGTTGTGATTGGTCTCAATCTCTTCCAACTTTTGTTTTCTCGAAAAAACAGGATGAAATTTTTTTGTCCGATGCTTGGTTCGTCTACAATTTACGAAAAACTGAAATTTTGCACCTTGCACCCCCCTCTCCCAAAAACCTGACGCTCATAAGGGTGTAACTTTTTACCAAACAATAAAGGGGTTGTATAGAACAAGTTGGCGTAGGAATCGTCCTTTCTCTTTGGATGTTGAGGTTCGGTCTTTTTTTGAACTAATTGCACCGTACTAGAGGTTATGTTTACGAGATCATCAAACACTATCACAATTCACAAATTTTCCAAGCTCAAATATCCACTATCTCTATCCATCTATTCACTCTATCTTACACTCTTGGGAAATGAGAAGCTTATATCTTGTTTAATGCGATATCAATTTCTAGTAATTCTCCCACGCCTTCCAATTGAATTTCTCTCACATTAATCTCTGGTTTGGTGAACATTCACTATCCAAGCTTTGCCACTAAAGACATATAGAGAAGTCAACCTTCCCTACTGGGTCATTCTATCCTTATAGCCTATTATTCTACTCCACTAAAAAGATATATCTTCATAAATTTCCCTGTATTTTTCTAAAAAATGAAATATATTTACCTTCTATTCTCCCACCTAGTTGTTCACTCACAGTAAAAAATAGTGTATTCTTCTTTATCTTTCAAAATCATGATACATTGGTAGATGAATAACTGATAACGAGTTCGTGAGCATTTGCTCGATCATCAAACGTACCATCGTAGTTGAGGGGTAGAGGTATTAACAATAATTTATCACTTTGAAAATACGTCAAATTCAATAGAATTACAATAATTCAAATTTACCGATCGCCAGACTATAACTCGCAGTTTTCAGCAACTATTCTCAAGATCCTGACAAATTTCGTTCTTGGCACCCACCATCGGCGCTGTGGCGGAAGTGAGTGGGGTAGGAGAGGGGGTAACAAGGCAATGTCGTGCATAAATTTGATGACGGATGAAATATGAAGGGTGTGACGACGCTTTTTGCTATGACGGGTCGTGCTAGCACTATTTTTCACGTCTTAAAAGGAAATTCATGCGAAGACGATGGACGGACGGACGAGAGTAGTCTGAGGTGAGAGAGATAGGAGTTGAGAAGACCTGAAGAAAAGGAGAGAGTGATTTAGAGGAGGATGGACGGAAAAGAGAGAAAGAGAGAGAGAGTGAGAGAGAGATATAGAATGATGGAGGAAGGGTAAGAGAGTGGAAGAGGAAGAATGAGTCAGTGGGATGAAGATTGATTGAAGACCTGAGGAAAGAAAGAGAGTGATTGTGAGGAAAATTGTAAGGGAGAAAGAAATAGTGATAGAGAGGAAGAAAGTGAGAGAAAGAGAGAGGTAGAGAGAGATGAAGGTTGATTAGACCTGAGCCACAGCTCGAGGAAAGACAAAGATCGAAGATTGTGAAGAGCTGCAGGGTAGGGTTTGAGAAAAGAGAGATATGAGAAGACCCTTCGCAATGGGTTAAAGTGCTTTATCTGTATGAGAGATGGCCGGTCATTACCTGCGACAGGCAGAACCGGGTCAGCTAAGACCCAGTTTGAGTGATCTACATTTCACAGCTTTTGCCCAAATCTTCTTTTTCCAGCCGTCAGGGAAATTTTTCTGTCTTAAGACTATTTCTCAAACACTCTAGTAATCATTGTACTTGACTATATACATTTTTTTATTACTGCGGATGATGCTCATGAAAAGATTTTTCCTCTACCTGGGTTTATAGAGATATGGAGAATGTGGGAATCAGAGTATTAGACGATGAAATGTCCATTCCTCTGATGGCGGAATCATACCCATTACCAGGCAGGTTTGGCCCAACTGTAGCCTACTAGCAGATTAAAAGTTGTAACGCCCAATACCAATATCAAGTGTCTCGGAGATGGCTCTAAAGAGCACAAAACATGTTGTGTTGAAATAATAGTTCATCAAGAAATGATGTACTCTGGTTGAAATTTTTATCTACCAACATTATACAGGGTGAATTCCTCAAAATGGCACACCTGGATATAATGCGAACGGCATGAGATATCAATGTGGGACCTCAATCATACCTCATAATATAAAATTACACTCTTCTTTACTTTTTAAAGGTGATGAAAAAACATTGTCCGTCATCTTGGATC
This sequence comes from Sogatella furcifera, assembly GCA_017141385.1. Classification (NCBI taxonomy): domain Eukaryota; kingdom Metazoa; phylum Arthropoda; class Insecta; order Hemiptera; family Delphacidae; genus Sogatella; species Sogatella furcifera. The sequence continues at coordinate 22,662,643 of CM029552.1, read as the reverse complement.
CGCCGTATTGACTCCAACTTCACTATTTTAAATGGGAAGGTGTATGTTATTCATGATTTTGATGCAGTTTTCCAAGAAAAATCGAATGCCGGAGACCGCACATGGGTATTCAACCCTCAAGAAGTTATTTAATTTTTCTAATCAATGATCTTCACTATAAATAACCTCAAAACGATTCGACCTATCAATGTGCTGTTTTCATCAATCATTTTTTCTTGAAATTCTATATCAAAATCATGTATCACATGAGTACATCGGTTACTTTAGAAATTTAGTCCGCCATCTTGGATCTGTCGTAATTTAAAAAAAAGTAAGATCGCCATGTGATACATGATTTCGATACAGAATTTCAAGGAAAAATCAATGGTAAGGTCGAAGTCCCACATTGATATCTCATGCCGTTCTCATTACATCGAGGTGTGCCACTTTGAGAATTCAACTGTACCGTATTTACGATAATATACATGCTCTGTTGCACAATGTATGCATTATTACCCTTGATAAAAAGCAAATTCTGTTTTTTTCTGTTGTAAATTACTTTTATTGCTATTATCCATCTACTCCAGAGTAACCTCGATAAAACTCCACGATCATACAATCCAATTTGGGAAGCAGTCTACAAGGTAGATAAGGTCTGCTCAAACTGTCCCAATAAAATGTTCTTAATAAAGATATTGTTGCACTGAATCGTAGCTGATGTGAACGTTGATAGCAATGTGGAAATCCAATTTTCTAAGTGGCAAAAATAGAATTAAAGGAGCCGACAGTAATTGAATCGAAGGCACGAACGCGCCTCAGCAAATGAACACGAACGTTCGGACGAATATTTTCAATAGCAGCAAGTGCACAATAGAATCTAAAAGCATATATTTGGACACATGCCAGCTAGCTTTTCACTTGTCGATTTTCATCTTTTGTATGGAAAAGGCAGCTATTATATCCTATAACGCTTCTCCGTTGCGCCTGAAATTAGTCTTCAGTAACACAGCTCAATAGCATCGTCCAATGAGAAACTTGTTTGAACTCTACTCAAACTCCGATATTGAATCGGCAACTATTCGTTGATATTTGCATTGGATAGAGTAATCCGAACTATCTATCTGCTCTTTCTCCTCCGATTAAATTTGTATCCGCTGGAAGGGAAAAATTCTCAATTCTCATAATTGGCTACGACGATATAGCCCTTGTACAGTTACCTCTTTTTATATTTGGAGATCCTGTGAATATTGGAGTTTACTTTGTACAATATCGTATTAATGGACACTGTGATGTGGATTGAATCATCAACTATGTTCCAAAACTGAATTCTCATCGCCAGCTCACTTAAAATTGCTCAATATAATTTTCATTAGGATCAGTAGTTTTTAGTTGGGACAGACAACGGCCGGCAGGGGTATTAGGTTAATTACACCTCACTGAATCTCATCAGCTCCTCTTCCAACTATTATTTATCTATTTATTTCAATTTATTCATTTTTTGGAAAAGCATTACAACAATTCACAATGTATAAATAGAACAGCAATATGAATCAATAATAACAAATACAAATAAACATAAGGAACTACTTCCCCAAAAGAGCAAGCTCGAGCTTGGGGAAGGAGCAGCCGCACTTTGACTACCGTACTTACTTATTATTACCATTATACACAATATACATCAACAACTGAAATCAACTACTTTCAAAAAACAAGATAAATCAGTAATGCTACAAAATAGACTAATATATTTATAGGAGATTTCTATCTCACTATAAATAAAATAACATTTTTGATCACAACTTCGTGTTCATTTGAACCTTACACATTGAGTTTGTCTTGAAAACTAACCTTGTTATTAATTTATTCTCCAAAGTTATTTATCACATATGTTATGATAAATCAGGACCTCCCAAATACCGGACCTGAGTGTACAAACAAGATGGCCGCCGTATGTGGTGGACTAACTTACTGCCATCAGCTAGGTTCCAGCTCTCTCTAATAACTTATTACTGATTGAAATAATTTTTAAGAATTCATAGTTTTCACTTTAAAATAGTTTATAAGAAAATAGTTTCACTTTTTTCTTGGAACAGTCACAGAAGAACCATCTTTACACAAAAACTTGTCTTCTTCAATAATGTCTGATGCTCTACAATGATTGATACACACAGCCAAATTATTAGTGACTTCATAATCTTTCTATTGATACATTTTGTCAACTCTTTCTTCAACTCTATTTCTTTTGGAAAATTAAATATCATATCCTATTATATTGAGCGAGTAATTTCTGTATGTGTGTTTGTATTTTTTTTCAAAGGAATAGGAGATTATGTTTTACAATTTAAGCCAAAATGCGACTTTTCCTCATCTATGGCTTCCAAGATAAACAATCATTCTAATTTTCAATCGAAAATATGAGAAAATGATGGTAAAAATACACAACTAGAAGCTTTAAAATTACGTTTAATAAGTTCATTAATGTTCTGAATATGCATAATATGATTTATAAGGTCAATTTCCCTACAAGAATTACTACCACATCTGAAACAGCGATAGATAATTTCATTACCAACAGAGGTGCCAATCCCCCCCATAGATAGAAGCGCAAATCCCCCCCCCCATTTTCAACTGCTTCAAACCCCCCCCCCCCCCCAATTTGAATTCTGTAACCAGTCCTCACCCAATATAAGTTCAATTAGCAATTAGAACAAAATAATTTAATCCTAATATAATCAAGAAGAACTTTGAAGAATTCCCAAGAGTGAAAAAGCGTTCAACAGTCTACATATAAAAGAAAACATATGTTTTCCCATACAAAATTAAATCTTCTCAAATGAATTTTCGATGTACAAAAATTAAATAAGTCCTTCAATGGATCTTTTATTGATAGGCTATATTTTTCACTTTGCTATTGATTCAATGCGTATCCATCAATCGTTTTATTTCACTTTCAGGTAGATTACAAAATATTAGCATTAAGCAGACATGATTTTAATGATAAGGTTCATAGGATCTATAAAATTAACAAAGTTTAGAATTGGATACAATAATGATTTATTGATATGGAACTGTCACAAAATGGAGTAGATAGTGAATCGTTTGTATAATTATTTTTTGTTGGAAAATTATTGATGTAGCCAGTGCTTGATTTGTTAAATTGAAGGTTCCATTACGGCGGCAGGAGCTTGGGTTGGAGGGGGGTCCGGGGGCTCTCCCCCGGAAAAAAAATGAATTTTCAACTCTCTAAAACCCGTTTTTAGAGTAATTTAAAAGCTTCTAGTTATGTATTTTTACCATCATTTTTTCATATTTTTAATGGAAAATTAGAATGATTGTCTATCTTGGAAGCCATAGGTGAGGAAAAGTCGCATTTTGGCTTAAATTGTAAAACACAATCTCCTATTCCTTTGAAAAAAAATCATTTTTCTACTTTGAATAATCAAATAAAGATATTTCCCATAAGTGTTATTAGTCTATGAATAATTGAATATAACACCAAAAAATCGAGGGATCATTATGAAATCTCCTTCCCCCAACGTGGAAGATAAAAGCAGAAAATAAAATCCCTCCTAAAAATATAAAAATTGAATATTAGAGCAAAACCTCTCACGAGTTTTGATAGTGAATGAATATAACACAGAAAATGAAAGTTGATTAAAAAAATCCCCCCTAAAAATAGAAAACTATAAGCTCAAAACAAAATAAGCTACCAATTGGAATGGGAAATAGTAGGAATGGGACTAGTCCAGAGGTCACTGATAAAAAAGAGATTTGTTAGAATTAGAGAATTTACATAGACAAACAAAAAAAAGAGTTAAGGATTGGAATAAAAAATAATAGAAAAGCTCTCAAACTTATGATTGTAAGGAATAAACAAAAAAACTATTATAAGAAGATTGCGGATTCCAATAATAAGAATAAAGTGTAATCCTCTGGGGCGTTGACTCCCAGAGTCCTACTCCCTACTTGGTGGGGTAGACTGTACTGGAGGCTGGGTAAACTCAGTGAGATCGACAAGAGGATTTTTACACCACTTTTATTCCAACTTCTTTGCAGATTTGAGTATGGTTGTTATTATCAATATTGTGGCACAACAAAGAGGAGATTAAACAATAATAAGTAACCAAGCTACAAAACAACACAAAGTATCGGCCACACGGGGTTTAGTTGAAACAAGATATAGACAACACAAGATATAGACAAAACCAATTTGATACAACACAATGTACCTTTGATAGGATTTGATCAATCAACCTTCATGGGTCCTAAGGATCTTAGTAGTGAAGAATTAACATTCTCAACAAAATAAATATGAGACCAAATATCAAGGAAGTGGAAGCTATACTACCTCCACTCCTCACTACAGAATTATACTTAAGCAGAGTTTATTTAGTGGAGAAGCACAATGTAATTTTGAGGAGAATTTAGGAAGACTATTTCTCCATGCAGAATAGTACAGGCTGTTCTATTCACACTTCTCTGAATTTAATAGTTATCTTTAATTTAATTTAAAACAAGAAATAAATAAAAGAATCGATCAGAAAATACTACACTAGTCCAACATTAATCAAATTAGTCAATAATTTAATCCCTAAATCAATCAACAAGTCGATAGGTCAACAATCAGATGCATATCTCAAGCAACAAGTGAATAAGTCAATTATTACATGCATAAATCAATCAATAAATGATTAAAATCGATACTCAGATGCATAACTCAAACAACAGTTAAATAAGTCAATTATTGCATGCATAAATCAATCAATAAATAATAAGAATCAATACTCAGATACATAACTCAAACAACAGTTAAATAAGTCGATTATTACATGCATAAAATTTGGTGAATTAATCCATTTGGAATACCTATCTTATTGATCTCAAGTCAAAACTTTTATAATACAGTATTTCTTCTGGACTATGACTCCTTAATACTCAATTAAACAATAATTAATTGAAAATATGAAATATTATAGCCTGGTTTCAAGCTTTATTATTCACCAAATTCTGTATGAAGATGTTTTCGACAGAAGTCTGTGTTTTCAAACAATAAATTTAGTTTTCACTTTATTGCTAATTGAAAGGCAATAGTCTATTTTGTTAGAATGGTTGGGATTATTATTCAAATTACATAAAGGAATGAGTCAGTAAATAAGTAAATAAATTAATTCACCATTGAATGAATATACCAATAAATTAACAGATAAAAGAAGACATGGACAATAGAAACTAGGGAACAGGATTCCAGTATCACAAACTTGACCTCTTTCTATCAACCTAGTGCAGCGTGATTGGAAGTCAAACTTACTAAAACGGAATTTATTTATTTTATAAAAACCTAAAGAAAATATTTGAAACAGCCTATTAACATAAACGATGTATTTTGAAGTGCTTGGGCTAACTAGGATTTGGACAATCAATTTATCAGTTTAATTGAATAATAATAATTATAATGGATTATAGCACAACTTTTATTGAAACTAAATTAAAATATTGAGAAGACCAAAGTCTAACGTTTCATATGGGACAGTTCTGATCTTATATTTTTATGATATATCTAATGATCTCTTATGTCTTATTTAAGTTATGATTTTTATGTCATGAAACATTACTACAGATTTTAATAATAGAGCTCATTGGACCGCTTAATATTATAATAATAAATATTTTAATAATATTTGGGACAGCTATTTCAATCAAATTTTATCAGTAAAATATTTATTCTTAACTATTAATAATTATTTATTAGTTTATTGCTACTTCTTACAGAATTCAAATTTCTGTTGGATAATTACCACAAATTAGAATATTCAAGTCTCTAGAAAATTTACAACCTATATTTTGGACAATGGTCTCAATCCACTTTATCAGTATTATCAGTTCAACAAGATAGAAAAAAAGGAGATCCTAATCCCCACCTGAATGACCGTGAGGAGGATGGATGGACAGACTATCGAGCAAACAGTTACAAATGTTTGAGTACAGCACTCAATTCTACAATTATTGGAATAATAAATTAGTTGAATTTAGTTTAGACCTATTCCTACTTGGAAGTTATTTGGTTATGGTGTCTCGGTTTGGGTAGGCAAAAGGCCTTATCCAAAATAAATTTCAAACAAATTAGGGACTTTAAGAGAAAAATATTAAATTATTTCACAAAGATTGAATAGAAATACAAAATAGAAAGCACAAAATAGGTGGCTCGAGTTTTATAGTGTTGGAATTAGGGACTCACCGGCTACAATAAATATGATTTGAATCCTCCTCTCCATTCCTCCGGTCACTCCTCTTCCTGGTCTATCTTGGGTGGCGGTCTGGATTAGAATGACTAGCTGGGGATGTCAAACCAACCAAGAAGTCTCGGTTGTATTGCCATCACCAGCCAACCCCCACCCATCATATATTTCCAATATCGTACAATGTCACACGATTTTGGAAATTTCCAGGTCAAGAGTCAGTGACCATAGAAATGGTCATAGGATTGCGCAAGAGGTCCGTAATTAAGGTGTGCTGGCTAAGCAGATCATTGTCATAACTATGACTTATTCCAATAATATGATTAAATAGCCTGCTATTAACTCTCATTCATGGCAGAGAACAGCCACAGTCAAAATCAGGTTGAGTTGCGCAATACTGCTTGCTCAGCTATCACGCCAAAATTGTATTGAACTGTTAATTGTTTCTGATTGCGTAATAATTGACTCAGGCAGTATATCAAATGGATTAGCCAGTAGCACCATATTTGGCACATTTGTTAATACCGAAATATAATGAAGGAACAAAAAATGGTTATGGTCTAATGTGCCAAATATATTGGTAATAAACTAACTTTACACTTAATCTAATATATTATAAACTTAATAAAATCAACCTAAATTGTATCCACATTTATTACAAAAGTAACTTGGAAAATTATAAATGCTGAGGTGGGTAAGAATAAAAAACAGCTCAAATTTAAGTGTGATAAGCAATGGTACACACTTAACGGATCCTAGCACTGTAAGTAATATTTTTAATGATATTTTTTTGTTTCAGGCGTTGATAAGTTTGTTGAGCCAGATATTCCTGATAGTTCTAGACCTGTAACTGTACTGAATTCACGTTATTGTCAACCTTCATTGAGATTTAGATTTGAACCTATTACTGAGAGTCAATTACATAAAATAGTGATGTCATTTGAAAACAATCACTCTTCTGGGCCAGATGATATCCCAATAACAGTGGTGAACAAAGTATTACCAACTATAATTAAACCATTAACACACATTATAAATCATCCCTAATAGCAGGTCGATTCCCTGATAAACTAAAAATAGCTAAGGTTCTTCCGATATTTAAAGGTAATATTAAAGATCCAGGTTGCTACAGGCCAATAGCTTTGTTATCAGTTTATTCAAAAATCATTGAACGTATAGTATATATTCAATTAATGAAATACCTAGAAGAAAATAATTTTTTCCTACAGATAGTAAAAAAAGTGCATCTTTACACACTGAATAGAGTTTCTAAAATGGGCCATTCTCACACGAGTGTGTAGAATACTTTTCGGCACATTGGTATGAAATGAACTGTTTTACATGCCTCATATGGAGGCCGAAAACGCTCGTTTTCAGGCGAGGTCGCCAGCAACTCGCCGGGAAAATGCGTTTTTCGGCCCTAGGGCGGTAAAATAACTTTGAATGTCAGCTGACTGAAGGTCGTTGTCGATGTAAGGGTTAGTCGATCAATAGGTAGCATCCCGGTCTGATTGCATTAAATGTCAGCTGTTTCAGGAGTCACTGTCAACTTATTGGTATTTCGAGGTAGTCTCTCATCTGTTATTCTGATTGGTAAGATCCCTTGTCAAGAGAACAGAACATTGGAAGTTTCACATTTATAAGTAGTTGAACAATAAAGGAAAACTGCTTCAATAACTGATTAGATTTCAACTTTGATAGGATTAGAAATGTTTGTATTGATCAACGTTTTGATAATGATGAACGTGAAATCCATGTTTGAACAAAATTATTGTTGTCAGACTCTGTGGAACTTTGTCTAGCAGGTTAGCCAGCGCTATCTAGCGGGTAATAATGCAACTACTACAAGCCTTACTGTCCTTTCTATGACTCAAATGGTCAATTTAGATTGTACAATTTAGGATGATCGTACAGAAACTATCATGGACTCAATCGTTTCTGGACTAAGAAAATCGAATACACTGATAGTTAAAAAGTAATATTAAATTGATTAAATCAATAAACTTTTGATGCAAAGTTTCAATAGCTAGCAGGTAGCACCTACTCTAAATTCGGCTTAGGCAAAGCTAGTATAGTAAGGTTCTGGTCTAGCTGTTCTTGGAACTGATTAACTTATTATTTATTTTGTTTCGTTTGCATTGATGTTGTGTGCCAAAAATAGTTCAAACCATGGGTCAAAAATGTACTATTTTGGCTCTCAATCTTTTCTAGTCCTCAGCCTACGGCCTTGGACTTGAAAACTGATCTTGAGCCGGAAATCCGACTTTTTTGGCCCTAGGTATGAAATATACTATTACGCACTAGTGCGTAAAGTAATCTGATTTTTCCAGATTTTCAACCAATCACAGAAGAGGAAGTTTTTGAAAATGTTTTTCCAAAACTGATGGATTGTGTACATTCAATGTATCAGTCAATTCTGTCAGTATTTTTTATCAGTCCACATATTCAGTGCATCCTATCAGTCCACTCTTTCAATCCATCAGTTCAGTTCATCATTCCATTGTTTCAGTCCATTCTGTCAGTTCATTGTCATCAGTCCATTCAATCAGTGAATTTCTCAGTCCATGTTATAAGTCACTTCAATTTTACATTCCATTCTGTCAGTCCATTATCAATCAGTCCATTATCAATCAGTCCATTATCAATCAGTCCATTATCAATCAGTCCATTATCAATCAGTCCATTATCAATCAGTCCATTTTATCTGACCATTTTGTCATCCATTCTATCAGTTCACTCTACCAGTCCATTTTGTCAGTCTATTTCATCAGCCCATTCTGTCAGTTTATTTTATGAGTCCATTCATTTTGTAACTCCATTTCATCAGTCTATTCTGCCAGTCTATTCCATCAGTCCATCTCATCATTCCATTACATCAGTTCATTTCATTGTTCCATTTCTGTCAGTCCATTTTGTGAGACCAATCCATCAGTCCATTTCATAAATTTATTTTTTCATTCCATCTCATCAGTCCATTCTTTCAGTCCATCTCATCAGTCCATTTCATCAGTCCATTTTATCAGTTCGTTTTTTCAGTCCATCTCATCTCTCCATTCTGTAAGTTCATTTCATCAGTCCATTCTGTCAGTCCATTTCATCATTCCATTGTGTCAGTTCATTTCATTATTTTTTAGTCCATCTCATCAGTCTATTCTGTCAGTTCATTTCTTTCAGTCCATCTCATCAGTCCATTCTGTCAGTCCATTTCATCAGTTTGTTTGTTCAGTCCATCTTATCAGTTCGTTTTTTCAGACCATCCCATCAGTCCATTCCATCAGTTTATTTTTACAGTTCATCTCATCAGTCCATTCTGTCAGTTTATTTTATCAGTCCATTTTATTAGTCCATTTGTACATAGTATATTATAATCAGTTGAGTGAGATCATATAATATAATTACCCTTCTTGACGACCCTACAAACCCCAATTTATATGTATAGGTCTCTAAATCAACATCCTTCTAATTTTTTTCACATTTGATGGTAACTGTAGGAAAAATGTAATGTGTAACTCAAGCTTAAAGTGTACTTGCTGCACTCGAGAAACTTTTTTCACTCGCCTTTGGCTCGTGAAAAAAACTGTTTCACTCGATGCAGCAATCTACCACTTTAGGCACTAGTTACACAAATAAGTAATTGGATAAAGAACAGCATGGTCTCCGCTCGAAAAAGTCAACTGTTACAGCAATGATCGATTTTATAAATAAAATAATTAATACAATGGATTAGGATGAGAAAATTATTGGCATATTCCTGTTCATGACACGTGCATTTGATAGTGTGCTTCATAATGTTCTTTTACACACATTAGAGGAACTAAGAGTTTATGGTAAGGAGCAGAGGTGGTTCTCATCTTATTCGATTGACAGACAGCAATTTGTTGAAATAGAGCATACTGAAGAGAAAAATAATAATACGGTATTTACAAAAATAGTTATCGCTCTGACCTGAAAAAATTAAAGTATGGGGTCCCTGAAGGGTCCATCTTGGGTCCCCTACTATTCCTTTGTTACATCAAGGGTCTGCCTGATGTGGGTGGTTCGAGGACATGCCACTGTATGTCTCTACGCAGATGATGCTAATATAATATTTTCAGGAAAATTTATTGAGGGTGTAGAACTCTCATCCGCTGTAGGCCTGTCTTCTATTAATGAGTATCTAAATAGTCGAAATCTCCTGCTGAATTCAAGTAAGTCTGTTGTAGTCCCTTTTTCAACAAGGCAGAGTAGGAGTGAATCGTGTCCAAGCGTAGCTATTAATGACACCCTTTTAGATTGTGAAGATGTAACATTTCGGCGGTTCTACCTGAAACAAGGGTAATGGCTTACGAACATTTGATCTCATCAACGCTTGAACTACTAAATGCGACCAGAACAATCGCTCGGGAGAAAGGATATCGTTTTGTGTGGGTACGTGATGGAAATATTCTTGTCAAAAAAGACGAAACCAGTAAGAATGTTATACATATTAAAAGTGATGTGGACCTTTCTAAGATGTAAGTACAAAAAGACTTGTTCAACAATGAATAGTAAATTGATTTTATTATGAACATTTTTGAAAATTTAGATGAATTCAATGAAGTTGAAACATTATGTTTGAATAACTGTAATGATTATTACAATATTGTTTCTAATCAACCAAGGGTACATTTTGATATAATTCATAGTAATATTATATCTATTTGCTAATGTATTGCCATTTATAGACATGATTGTATTATCTGAGACGGGTCACCAAGGTGTTAGGCCCATAGGGTGTGATATACCTGGTTTTAATCGGTATTACTCAATGAATCACACAAATAGAAATGGGGGTGTGGTAGTTTACTTGAAAAAAAATTATGATCATGTTCATGTGTGGGAATGCACATTAGTTGGGGCTAGTTGTCTCGTGATAAAGCTAAAAGCTTTTGAGGGGGTTATTGTTTGTGCTTACAGATCACCTAATGATAATTGCCAGGACTTCGTTAACTCTTTAGCTGAGCTGCTTTCAGATTCAAATTGAGGAAAAAATATTATATTTGTAGGATATATAAATATTGATATCTTGAATAATATAAATAACATTCACACTGGATCTTATTTAAATTTATTGAACGAAAATGGGTTTATATCTTATGTGAATTGTTTCACAAGGGTTCCATTTCAGGGAACACCTTCGTGTCTAGATCATTATTTCGGTAATGTTCACACTAATAAGCACATTGAACCCATGGTATTGAAGACTTGTATTACTGATCATTATGTTACTTCTCTTAGGGTTCGTTGTGCTATAGACCTGACTAACAATGCTGCTCAGTGTGAGTTGCCACTTGTTGCCACCAGGCTCGATTATGATAGACTTTTGTCTCTTATCCAGTCTGAAGGCTGGCAGTCTGTCTTTTCTAGTAGGGATGTTGATGCAACTTTCAACAGATCAAGCCAAAGATTACTCAAGGTTTAGTTAGTTCTATTAAAAAACAGCAAGCTGTTTCTATTAGAAGAAAGCAAGCTGTATTTAACAAAGGTAAAATTTCATTAAAATTTGAGGAATTATTTTAGTAGTTATCGAAATAGATTGACAGCCCTTATTAGAGAAGCTAAACGATTGTATTATAGCAGAAAAATTGAGGAGGCTGGAAATGATGTGAAACGGACTTGGAATGTAGTTAGGGAGGTAGCTGGCTGTAAAATAAGGAAGGAGTGTGAGGAAGAAATTGAAATCGATGGTAATGTCTATAGTGCTAGGGACAATCCCAATATATGTGCTAATGCTTTTAACGATTTTTTCATCTCCATTGGAGAGAAAATGGTACAACATATTCCTAGTGAGCCTTGTGATCATTTGCGACCAGACAATCCCCACAATCCGCAAGATTATTTTACTTTCCAATATGTATCAGAGACTGAGGTTGTGGAGGCAATCGAGAGTCTTAGGGGTGCATCTGGGCCTGGTCATGATGGCATTACTGTATCTGTTTTAAAAATCTGTGAAAGGTATTGTTGCCTCTCCACTCAAACACATTATTAATGTAAGTTTTGAACAAGGAATTTTCCCAGATTCTTTTAAAACAACTGTAGTGAAACCAATATTTAAATCACAAGACAAAAAGAAAATTACTAACTATAGACCTATAAGTTTACTTTCTAATCTGGCTAAAATAATTGAAAAATGTGTGAAGAGACAGCTACATAGATTTTTGGAAGTGAATAATATTCTGTCAAAAAATCAATTTGGTTTTAGAGAGGGGATGGGAACACAGGAAGCAATTGCTGCTTTTGTTCAAGAAACAATCTTAAACTTGGATACAGGGAGGAGACAAGTAGCTATTTTTCTTGATCTTGCAAAAGCCTTTGATACAGTTTGCCATAATCGTTTATTTGAGTGCCTCCGTAGCCTTGGCCTAGGGGATGTGGAACTGGGATGGTTTTGCAGTTATTTGTATAATAGGCAACAGTGTGTCAGAGTCAATAACACTCTTAGTGAATATAAATTTGTTAAAATGGGAATTCCGCAGGGAACAGTGATTGGACCTTGTCTCTTCCTGATCTATATTAATGACTTTTGTAACCTTAATTTAGTCAATAGAAAAATATTGTCATTTGCAGATGATGCAGTTTTAATTCTTCATGAAGAAAACTGGGCTAGCACATATGACTCAGCCGCTAGGGGACTGGGAGAAGTAAAAAAATGGCTTGATAGAAGAAAACTGACTCTGAACTCGACCAAACCAAAGTACATTTCTTTTTCCTTGAATATACAAAATCAGCCAGTTAATATGTTTCTTGTTTTGCATTCTCCAAATTGTCTTAGTCATGTAGATTTAGGGTGTTCAGACAATTGTAATAAAATTGAGAAGGTTAACAGTATTAGATATCTTGGAGTAATCGTTGATCAGCATTTAAAGTGGGATGTGCATTTGTCGCAGCTTACTACACGATCTACAAAACTTATTTATTTATTTGTGAAGTTGCGTTCTGTTTTGCCTATTAAAGTCATGAAGATAGTGTATTATGCGCTGGCACAGTCATTGCTCCAATATGGTATTGTGGGTTGGGGTGGTGCATATACAAATGTTTCAAAACCAGTAAAAACAATACAAAATTCAATATTAAAAATTATACTGAAAAAGAATAGAATGTATTCAACAAGATCGGCTTTTTTGGAATTTTCAGTTCTACCGATCCGACAGATCTACTTGAAACATATTATATTATATTATAAGAAGCGATCACTTTTTCATTTCATCAATAGAACGGATTGTGCTATTACAAGACGGGAAGAGTCAGTTCTGGTTACTGTGCCTAGATTATTGACTGCGGCCGGTCAGCATAGCTTTATCTACTTGTCACCATTATTTTTTAATACTCTCCTAAGTAATTTGAGAGGTTTACTGCCCAAAAAAACTTTGTATTACATTTGAAAAAGTATCTGGAATTTCTGGAATGCATTAGTATAATAATTATTCCAGTTGAATGAATTTCATTTTTTCACTCATTTTATATCATGTTATACACTAGGCTAGGCAATATGTATAAACAATATTATAATAAACAATTTTTGTTGCATCTAACACATATTGTATGTAAATATATTGATTATTGTAGCATAACTGATTTATATTGTTTACTGAAAGGTTTTGATTTCAGTTGTTAATATATAGGTAATGTATATATAATATGGTAATAATAAGTAAGTAGTCAAAGTACGGCTGCTCCTTCCCAAAGCTCGAGCTTGCTCTTTTGGGGAAGTAGTTCCTTATGTTTATTTGCATTTTTGTTATTGCTTCATTTTGCTGTTATATTTCTACATTGTGAATTATTGTAATGCTTTATCAAGGAATAAAAAAAAAACTAAATTTTCTTGGCCTGTTAATAGATAGCAACCTTACGTGGGATAATCATTTCCCCAATGTTGTGAAAAATTTTCCCAGGTCTGTATGCCTTGCGTCAAATGTCCGGTCTATGTAGTATTCAAATATTAAAATCAATATATCACTCAATCAATCAATATATCACTCTGTAATACATTCACATCTATCGTACGGTATCTGCTAATATGGCAGTACAAGTAAAAGTAACCTCGATAAAATTCTCAAACAGCAAAAACGAGCAATGAGAATTATGCTAAACCTCAATAGAACTGATTCTGTGAAATTAGCTTTTTCAGACCTTAGAATCTTCACAATATATGGACAATAGATATATGATGTTATAGTCTTTTTCGAAAATATGCTGACACAGGACTTGAGAAATAACACTCACGGTTATAATACAAGGTTTGGTCGTATAGTAGAGAGGCACAGATTAGATCTTTCTACCAATAAAACGGTATACAGGAGTAAGAAGTGTTTTGTGAAGTTAACAAGCAGTCTGCAAATATTAGATGATCCTAGAATGTTTGCAAAGAGTTTAAAGGAATATCTGGTGAAATTATCACTGTTTTCTTTTCAAGAGTTTGACATTGATTTTTGACTGAAGTCACAGTTTTCTCTTTTTTAAGTCTTTTGTTCCTAGATACTAGGCTAGCGTATATATATTATATATAAATATGTATATATTGTAATGTATTGACATTATTCCAATGTATATATTACATGTGATGAATAAAGACTTTTCTATTCTATTCTATTCTATATGCACCACCCCAACCCACAATACCACATTGGAGCAACGACTGTGCCAGCGCATAATACACTACCTTCAAGACTTTCATTGGCAAAACAGAACGCAACTTGACAAATGAATAAAAAAGTTTTCTAGAACGTGTAGTAAGCTGCGACAAATGTACATCCCACTTTAAATGCTGGTCAACCATTACTCCAAGATATATATTTTTCATATTCAATCAATCAAATTTTATTTCCTTTTGCAAAAAATACACAATTGCTACAATGTACAATGAAAATAATAAATAAATCTTATGCATTGGCATACATTAGAACAGAAACAAATATAGGGAAGAAGCCTGCAAAGGCATAAGCCTGAGCGGAGGTAAGCTGGCATTAAACTTAACTAGTGCCTCTTAATTATAGGAGTACATTATAATTTATAATTATGATAAGACTCACTGTAGATAATGAAATTGAAACTAAATGGAGAATGAGAAAACAATGAAATGGAATAGAGAAGAGAACTGAGTTGATGAAACGATTGACTGACAATGATTGGTGATAGACAAAACGTCAATACCTATATATTACTGATGGTAAACGTGACATGTGAAAAAACGCTTTGTTGGAGGGTTTATGGAATCGGGAACTATTTATTATTGATCTACTATAATTAGTATAGAAGTTAAGGATTGATGCACACCTAGAAAATATGCAATAT
The DNA here is from genome assembly GCA_017141385.1 of Sogatella furcifera. NCBI lineage: Eukaryota > Metazoa > Arthropoda > Insecta > Hemiptera > Delphacidae > Sogatella > Sogatella furcifera. The sequence continues at coordinate 22,647,119 of CM029552.1, read as the reverse complement.
TGCTGAATTGGAGATTATTCATTCATCGATTTCTTTGATCAATTTTTTTATGATTTTACTTTGAATGAATTTAGCTGGAATGTAGTTAACCACTCTATTTGCTGTGAAAGTGAGTTGCCTGTCACAAATTAATAGTCTGGATCTATCGGCTGAAAAAAGTTATGGGGTTTCTCTTAAGCTGTAGTGGGTTTGTCGTTGTTGGAAGGTATCTTTATATTTAATTATGTGAAAAATTATATTTTTAATGCACAGTTGTTTGATTGTGAGAACGCCAAACTCATAGAAGAGAGCATTGCTGGGATAACGCCTTGGTTTACCCATTATTGCTTTGATGAGATATTTTTGAATTTCATATAATTTATTTAAATGCTCCACCCCAGGATTTGATGCCATACTGTAAAACACTCTGTGCATAGGCATAATGAATCATTTTTGAGAGTTCTAGGTTTTAGTGCATTTCATTTGAAAAAATGCACTATTGGTCTTCCCCTGACAATCGAAAATTTATGATGTGATATATTTTTTACACGTTTCCGAGCCCCTAGAACACGAATCTGATGTCCGTTCAAATTCATATATCTCTATATATATATTTATATATGTACAGTCTCTTGTTAACACGATAACTCCCAAAGGGCTTGTCGGAGAGCGACCAAATTCTGCACAAAAATCATTAGTGTTAATATCTCGGTCAAGTTCGTTAACCAGCCAAATTGGTCCAAGGGTAGGGGGTGAAATTAGGGGATGAAAATTTTGAAAAATCACTACAAATCGACCAATAACGTGATCGTTTTGAAAATTGGTGGGTATAATACCCTTATTATTCCCTACAATTTGAGCCATCAACGAAAAAAATCCAATCAAAAATGGCAGAGAAAATGGCGAATAACACAATGCCAAAAATTGTGTTTTTCGAAAACGGCGCCTTTGAATTCATACCCTGAATAGCTCATTATAAGTCATATGATTTGAGCCATCATAGAATTGCATTTGAAATGCACTCTTTTCCAGCTGCCGGAGCGAATTTTTAGTTTACTGACACTGTGGCATTTGTAAATTGAAAACTTGAGTCTATTACATAAATTGTTTATCTGTGCATCCCATCTCAAGTGAGGGTCTAACATTATGCCTAAAAATTTACATTTTTTTGTAGTTATTATTTTTGGACAATCGCAATTATTACCGGTATCTCTATTGCATAGTGATGAGTGAATACGTCAACTGTGGTTTCTATCAGGTTGTCCAGTCAAATTTGGCGTATAGTATTCAATGTTAATGTGTGTCTGTCTAGAAATGATTTTATTTTGTTTAAGCTCAACTCACTGCTTTTCATTATGTCAGGCCATGTGTTTCCAGTGAAAATGAGCGTTGTGTCATCAGCATATGATATTACCTCACAATTATCTATTTTTTTAATTTCAGCATAGCCTATCATTCACATAGATTAGGACAACATAATCTAATACTGCTAACCTTCTCTATTTTGTTACAATTAATTGAACACCCTGAAGCTACATGACTAAAACAATTTGGAGAATGCAAAGCAAGAAACATATTAACTGCCTGATTTTGTATATTCAAGGAAAAAGGAATGTACTTTGTTTTTGTCAAATTCAGAGTCAGTTTCCTTCTATCAAACCATTTTTCACTTCTTCCAGTCCTCTAGCAGCTGAGTCATATGTGCTAGCCCAGTTTTTTTTATGAAAAATTAAAACTGCATCGTCTGCAAAGGACAATATTTTTCCATTGCTTAAATTAGGGTTACAAAAGTCATTAATATAGATCAGAAAGACACAAGGTCCAATCACTGTTCCCTGTGGAATTCCCATTTTAACAAATTTATATTCACTAAGAGTGTTCGGAGCTCTACTATCTTATGATTGCAGGTTTGACGTCTAGTGGGATCGGACTCCCCCACTAGGAGGAGGAGAGACACAAAGCTAAAATTTTACAAGGTTATGGCTATTCCAGTTTCAACTTATGGAAGCGAAGCGTGGGTTCTTGATAAGAAAGTAGTTAGCAGGATCCAAGCAGCAGAAATGCGCTTCCTTAGGAGTGTCAAAGGATGTACCAGACTGGATCTCTTGCGGAATGAAGATATTCGAACTGAGCTTAAGGTGGATGCATTGAATGAAATTATAATCAATTATAGAAACAGCTGGAAAGAACACCTTGAAAGAATGCCGTATAGTAGAATTCCTGTCCGTGCTCTGAAATATGCCCCAACAGGCCGAAGGGATGTTGGGCGACCTAGGAAAAGATGGGCCCAAAATATTTGAATAGAGTTCATAAACTAAGCTATCTAAAAGACCGGAACAGGCAGTCATGCCTATACCGTGGACGTCAGAAGAAGAAGAAGACTAAGAGTGTTATTGACTCTGACACACTGTTGCCTATTCCTTAAAGAAATGCAAAACCATCCCATTGCCACAAAATTTCCATTGGTAACAATGATTTTCGCCACACTGCACAGAAAGTAGCTGTTTTCTGTGCACTGAAGAGATTCGAAAGACGCCATTTACAGGCGGTTTTGCTACTAGCTTCGAAAGAGGGCTCTTTCGGAGCTAGTGCACAGAAAGAGACTGGTAGTTACCTATCCGGCCGCTAGATCGGGCGACAATGCACTTTCTTCTCAAGCCGCCGTAGCCTACTTCAGTTCGAATCAGCGATCGCCGCAAACATTCTTATACAATATTTATTATTCTTATTCTCGCAGTGTGGCGAAAATTACCGTACTCAGCTCACACAGAAAGGTGTTTACGGTATTCGGATAACATATTTGGGGAAACTATCCTCATACTGTAAAGACCTACTTTCTGTGCTTGTAGTGTAATGTACTAAAATGCTATATAGGATCTTGAATATTCTCTATCAGATGTTTTTCAACTCTCAATTTTACATGCATAACCATCCATAATTTCGAATGAAAGAAAGTTATGTTATAGACCCCCTTTACATGTATTGGTTTTTGATTCATGTCAATTGCATGATTGAAGAAAAAATATAGAGAGATTGATACGGTAAACTATTACATACCTTACTTAGCTAATGCTTTTCTCTCTTTCTTATACTGATGTGAGCTGGTAATATGAATAATTGAGTATTACTATCAATTTTGAGTAACAGAAGAGAGGGAACCGCGATTGAACTCATGAAGTTTTACTCTCATGTAAATATAATATGTTCCTTACAGTTTATGATTATATCAACTTAAAAATAAGTTCATGTTTATTATAACTTGTCACAACTTCTCAAAATATTAATGAGAAGCGACAAAAAGCAGAAAAAAATGTTCCAATTTATTATTAGAGATAATTATTTTCTATCGAATTATACTCTGTCTTGCTGAATTTCTACTCCCCATTTCACATACTCATCACGGTTATATGATACCGATCCTATTTTCTGTTTGCTCAAGAGAATTTGATACTGATTAGTTTTGATGCCAGCATCAATATGAACTATGGGAGTATCATTCAGTAGAAAAAAGGTTTTCCAATCAGACCCCACTGTAAATACATTACGTGAACAGTACTTGTAACAAAAACCCACAGAGATTTTCAAGAATTAAATGAAGAAGAAAATGCATTCCATTCAACCCTTCGAACATAGAGAGACACCAAGAGTTATTCGGTTGAAGATCATTTGGAAACTTCCAAATGGAGTGCTGATTTTAGATGGAAATAAAGTAAAGATTAGAGGATAGAATATATATGAAGATGGAGTGAGAACATAAGATGGTTGAGAAGTGAGTTGTGACGGTGAAGAAGTTTGGAGCGTGTTCTTATTTATTCATGGCAATGTAATCCTTACAGCAGTAGTTGGGTGTTTGAAATATTAATAGTTTAAGTTAGCCACCAACGCCAGAGGTCGTATCTTTTATGAATGAAAGTCAGGTTTTTGTTTCAGCCGCAGAACCCCTGCTTGGGAGTTGCGCCCACATCTATGTAACAATGTAGGGGAAGGTGTAGTTCGTACAAGCTGAGAAGACACTCCTTCACAGTGTAGAGGGTATTGTAACGGTGTGTCTTCTATGCTTACTGTAGTTCACACAAGCCAAGAAGACACTGCTTTACAGTACACTGTACATTTTAACGGCGTGTTTTCTAAGCTTTCTGTAGTTCGCGCAAGCTGAGAAGACACTGCGTTACAATACACTTTACATTGTGATGGCGAGTCTTCTCAACTTTCATGATGTATAGCTGTGAAAGACGCTTCGATTGTAGCCTGCAGCCTTCCAATGAGGAAGGTAATTTCCTCATTCGCCGGGACTGTTTAATCTGAGTCACGGCTCAATGATTTCCAAGCCCACAGGCGTGACATCGTGTCGCGTAAAGGAGCCGTATAGTGATATATTCCATACAAGTATTCAAATGAGGACATGTATGGGGTTATAGGCGGGAAAAGTTCTGGGTGAAAGATTTTTTTATTAGAATGTGAAAATGTATTATTAGAAATTTCATAGTTATTTTCATTTTCGGTATTTCTCTCAAAATGAGGGTTATGTTTCTGTGTTTTCATACTAGTTATAATATTGATATAAGGAGTTATAAATCGATTTCGCTAATATGTTATTATGGTGACTCATGAGAATTGTACTGTATGACTGTATCTACCACTAAGATAAATTACTGACTTTGAGAAGATTACAATCAATGTTTAATGTGTATAATTTTATCGTCTCTATTTAATTTTATCGTCTGAAACACAATCAACATAGAATGCAAGAAAATTGTATGTGAGAACTTGAAGGAGACATTTTCGAATACAAAAAATATTTGCTGGATTGAGTCAAAATAACACATTTTTTAGATTCATCCAACCTTTAGTAAGACAGTGAAGAAATAGGCTTTTAGATCTACCAATATAAATACCATATTTCATAAACTAGCAACATTGACTTCTCATCGAAATTTATTTGAGAGAGAAACATTACACAATCTCAGTCTAAATTTGTCTTTTCGAGCTCAAGAATGGAAGAGTCGTTTTCGTTTTTGTAGAATGAAAGAGTTGATAAGATTTATCTCATGAAATAGTACCTTCCGATGAGCTTAGAATGGATAAAAACGTTACAGACAACTCTCTTTTTTCCACGAGAAAAAGTGATGTAATAAGAGCGCAATACATCGTTGTCAGAGTGGATTGAAAGCATTGGAAAACGGGGACGAGCGAGCGAATTCAGCACGTTGGCTTTTTCAAAGTGAAACTCGTTGGAATTATTAGGGGATGGTGGTGGGTCAAACGAGTGCTGGATGGGGGGAGGCTAGGAACGGGTGTTGGAACGGAAAATGCGGGACATTTTGTGGTGTATGGTCGGTGTAGTGGCGGTTTCGGACTAACGAGCGTGCTTGTCGCCCGCAGGCCGGTGTCACACGTTCAATAGTCCGGCCGCCGGGTCGTTTGATGCGGAGTGTTTCTCTGTAACAAGCCATCATCTTTGAAAGCCAGCGCTCGTTTTCCAACTGTTCTTTGCAGCGATGAAATGAGCTTCGACGTTTCAACCTGGTCAATTGAAGAGTTGCTGAAAGTGGTCTTTAGAGTATTGAGTTTAGTGGAAAATTTTCGTTGTTTTTCCTTTGCAGTATTTCACATTAGTTGGCTTTAGTTACAAAACTCAACTAGTGTTTTCATTATTGTTTTCTGCCTTTCTTAGTCGTCAAATCGATTATATTTCCTGATAATACAAGAATATTATCAAATCGAAATCATTTATTGAGTGGCACCCTACGTATGTCTCGAAGTATCATAAAAATGAATTAACTATTATGTACATGATTGAAATAAAGAATTAAAATTCTTTCCCTTTGGAGTGAAGGTCAAATAAAAACTAAGATATGTAAATATGAAACTGTTATAGAATAATATTAGATTAGCACTATTTAGAGTTCATAGAAATAATGATAGTTTTTAAATAGATATTTCTTGAAAAGTTGAATTTACTAATGAATTCATGAATATTGTAGTTAATCTTTGAATCTCCTAATAAATACTTTATTGACACAAACAATGATGAGCAATATTGTATGAATCG